>JAVJIF010005286.1:0-248091 GCA_038442645.1 Agave tequilana
TTCAAAAATGGATGGAATATTTTATCCTTCATAAAACCTAGATAATATGCACTTTGTGATAGTGAAGATTTCTCGGATTTCAACTCTAACCATCAAGCCATTTTTTTATATATATATTTTCTTTTTCTTCTTTTTTTTTCCTTCCCTTAGTTTTCTTAGGCTTTCTAATTTACCCGGGTAGTGAGCCTTTAACCGATGACTCCCAGACCAGACGGTTTTAGGGCACCAGATGAGAAAACATCCCTCGGGTTTAAGGACTCGAGTAAACAAGGCCACAAACTAGGGGGATTATTTGTTTCTTTTGACCACCGTTAGGCGTGAATAATCATGCTTCTTGAGGTATAATTATCTAGCTTAATAAGTGATTTTTCTTTATTCATTTATACTATATATATATTTTTTTCTTTGTTTTTGCTTTATGACATTTTTGGTCTTTGTATCCATCCCAAAAATGTGTAAGTGTGAAGTGCATACTATCTAAGACAAAAAATTCAAGATAAAACTATCTCTCCATTTTATCTTACTTAGCCTATAATTTTAAACAAGACCAATTATTTAGACTAGGTTTAAGATGTCATAATTAAGGCTTTCTTAATTTCTAAGATCATTTTAATTTTCTTGAAAATAGATCAAAACTTTGTCTCTTATTTCAAAAAGTTTTTAAAGAAAAAAATCCTATACAAAAGGGAAGATTTCTAAAAGTATCCTAAAAAGAAGTGTAAAAGAAAGAAAATTTAAAAACTTTACGTTAGTAAAACCCTCTCCTACACTTACCTCATGCATTGTCCTCAATGCATCGTGATGTATGTATGCATGAAACAAATAGAGAGGGAAGAAAAATCACCTCAAGGTGGTGGTTCCGGTGGTGGTCTGATTGGTCCACAAAATGCGGCCCAATCCAATTTTCGTAGAGTCCGGAGGAACCACCCAGAGACCTCTAAAATACAACCCACTAGAATGATGTATATATGTATGATTTTTATTAAGAATTTAACCCTATCTAATTTTCAAAATTTTAAAATAATTTCAGAGTCAAATTCATCAAGACCCTTATCCCAGAATGCAATGATTGATTTGGACTCAGGAAGTACAGGAACTAAGACCGATTCAGGAAAAACACTTAAGTTAAGTAAAGGTTCGGGAGTCGAGATTGGTTCAGGAAGTGGGTCCAAATCAAGAAGATGAAACTCAAGTCCACATTCATTTCCCCATGATAGAATGTGACTATCTAAGATTGGTGATTCAAGTTCAAGAATAATAGGTATGGGAATCGAAACTGACTCTAAAATGTTGCTCAAATTGGGTAACATAACAGGAGTCAACATTGATTCAGGAATTTGAACTAGATCACAAATTTGAGGATCGAAGTCACATTCCTCATTGAGTTCAATTCCATAAAAATGAGAACTTACCAATTTATCAATGAGACTTTTAAAAGTATAAAATTGGTCAAGTTCAATATGATGATCATAAAAGATTGGTGATTCAATTTCACAATGGACTGGCACTGGATCCAATACTGACTCGGGAAAAGGCCTGAATTCAGGTAAAAATACCTCAGTCAATATTGAATTAGGAAGTGAAATTGAATTACCAAGTTGAAGTTCAGGATCATATTCATGCTCAAGTTCAATCTCAGGAAAAGGATAACTTGCCAAAATGTCAATGGGATTTGAAGTTTGGACAAGTTCAGATGGGTGTGCTAAAATAGAAACTTGATGTCCAAAATGACAAGAGTCCTGGGACAGATCAATATAGTTAGGGATAGCTGAATTGGTCACAAATTGATAAGATAGAGTTTCCTCATTCCTATAAATGCTAACCAATTGACTCAATTGTGTTTCCAACCTATTGATAGACTCAGCAGATGATTTTTGAAATTGTAGTGCGGACTCTTGCAAGACTTCTATACTCTTTTCTAGATGTGATGTATCTTCAAGTGGTTGTTCTAGAAAAGGAGTGTAGGAATCTTGGTTTCCAAAACAACAAGAGTCATGGGTCAAATTGATAGAGTTAGAGATATTTGAATTGGTCAAAGGTGGAGAAGAGAGAGTTTCTTCATTCTTAAAATGTTGACCAATTTACTCAATTGTGTTTCTAACCTATCAATAGACTGAGAAGAAGATTTTTGAAATTGTAACGCAGACTCCTGCAAGATTTCTATACTCTTTTCTAAACTTGATTTTTCTGCAAGTGGATGCTCTAGAATGAGAGTATAAGAATCTTGGTTTTGGAAATTTTGTGAAGAATGTGAGTCCAAAATGTTTTGATTGAAGCTTGGACTCACACAAGAGTTCCTTACTCGTTTCCAGGGCAGATGGTTGTTCATTATGAGAAGGTGGAACTGAGTAAGACTCTTGAAGATATTATGAAATTGGAGAGGCCAACATTTTCTAACGTTGTCGCTCGGCCTCTTGTAGATTGGCTTCTATACTCTTTTCTAACTCAGATTTTTCTTCAATGGGAGGTCCAGAAAAAGGAGTATAGGAAGCAAAATCGGGGAATGAATATTGTGTAAATTGTGAAAATTGTGGACAAGGTGGTGAAAAATTGGACTCGGAGGAGGTGAATCCCTATTGACTCTGTGAAGAGTTGAAATTATTTGGAAATTATAGTTATAAGAATGAGGGTATGGGTTGTATTGATTCGGATAAGGCCAACCCGGTGTATTTGGTTGGTTCTTATTGTAAAAAATCGGGTTGGAATTATCCGAAATAAATGGGGTCGGTGTGAAATATGAATTCATATTAGGATTGAAAGAATTGTTATTGTTGAATTCCATTTCACAAACAATCACAAACAAAAAAGAAAAATCAAACAACAAACAAAAAGAAAAGAAAAAATCAAAACCAAGCATATATTAGGGTTGACCTAGACCTAGACGACTCCTAACTGTTTGATTACCCGGGGGAGGTTGTTGCTTGAAGCCGACCACAAGCTAATAAACCAGGTAGGAGCAAAATACGGTGGGACGTATCCGTGCGTAAGCAACTGGCCTTAATTATGCCAAACCATGATATCTTCGAGGCGTAACCTCTTAATCCCCAACCTTAGATACTGATTTCACAAGAGTAAGATTCAAAATAAGTTCCACCCTCGGTCAATCTCTTAATGAGTCTGAGATGTCCCTAGGGGCCAACGTCTATCAATTTTTATTAGGGTTTGGGTTGTGTGAGTAGGCAGGTGGTTTTTGGGTTAAGAAGGGTGATGAAATCCCCACCTTATCTTGTATTGGGTTATGCCCTTAAGTTTAATTCATGCAAGTGTGCAATATAGACAAGAATATAACACAAAGCGATAAAACACCCACGTGTTTATCCTATGCTATATGCAATGCCATATGTACACCTCAATTCAGATCACAACAACAGAACAAAATACAGTATATTGGAATTGAATTGACACATGCCTAAATGCAAATATCTAAACCGTTTTAAAAATATCCAAATACCGTATTTTAGTTCTTTAGTTTATTGTGGTGTTTAGGCAATCAAAGCAGGAAAATAATAGTACAGATCAACTAGCTATTACAACGAACACATCCCAGCACAACAAGATATACAATTATCACAACACGGCTGCATTTTTGTGGCAAAAGTCGCGGTTGCGCGGCATTTCTTTAGAAGCTGGGTCCCTGCTTTTAAGAGCAGGGAGCTACACTGCTAATTGGGGTTCTGCAATATTAAGTTCCTGTAAACTTTGACCTGTACACCAAAGCAGAGAAGAAAATGTTAACAAAAACGTGAAATCAAAACCATTCCCGTTCCACGGCAACGACGCCAAAAATGTGATCGGGGTAGAACCAGCACCTTAAAATGTGTATTTTCTGAAATCAATGAAAAGCTCGTATGTGCTAATGTTCCCTCGATACTTCTGTTATAGCATTGGCTCAACGGGTCGAATCCACAGGGACGGGAGGCGATAAAAGCATTAACAATCCGTTCACGTGTTATGTTAACAAGTTCTTCTTTATTAAAGAATTAGAAAGGAAAAGAAAAGGAAAGAAATCTAGAAGTGATAGGTGGAGAAGGCGATTAAAACGGCAATATGAAAACAAGTAAAAGGTGATGGTGAAGAAAATGAAACAAAGGCTAACTAAGAAAGCGATGAAGACATTGATAGGAAAATGATAAAAAGGTTTTGAAAATGATTTTTAAAACAAAGTAAAATAAAACTCATGGCTACTAACTACTAATTGCCTCACTAACCATACTAACCTCTTAGTGATAGTTGCCTCACATGGATCCTCGGCCATCACTAATCCTTGGCTTCAAGAGACGATACAGAGCATGGCCCATAAGATTGTTCTTCTACATTCAAACAACACATCCATACCACTAACAAGTTGCAAGCTACTTATTAAATCATCAAAACCAGTTAAAGGTGAGCATGAAATAAAGAAGACATTGCAAGTTAGCAAGTTAGTGGGTTAGTTGTTAGAAATGTTAGAATGTTAGAATCCATCATCATGAGCCATCAATGGCTCTTACAACAGCAAGGCCTTGTGAGGCTATTAGATTCATGTAGATTATCAAGTGGTTAGATGGTTAGTGGTTAGTAGTTAGATTGCCATGAGAATAAGAAATTAGTTAAGCATCATGTAGAAGATGGAGAAGATTACATTGGAGAAGAAAGGAGACACCTTTACATAGATTGTCACCATCTATTACATCAATCCCTCTCTATCTCTCTCTAAATCTCTCAGCCCTACTACAAGATCTAAAAAGAAATGAAGAAGAACACCTACACTACACTACACTAAAGATAGAACACCTAGCCCTAAAATCAAAATCTGCCTCGTTTTGGACCTCTACAGGGGTTTATATAGGCAAATATAGCTTCTAGAAGACGAGACGGGCCCACGCGTCGAAAATTGACGCGTGGGCCCACAACATTGCCGCGGATCCGCGAAAATACCAGGGACAAAAGTCCCTGGTTTTGGTGCGTGGCTTCATGACACTTCTAGGATCTTCCTGGTATATCCCAATTCTGGTAATTTCGCCCAAATATTCGTCTGACGTGAGCAAAGGTCTAGGTTCAATGCATCTTCTAGATGTTCCCTTACTTGGTCTCCAAGAAATTTGGAATTAATTACCCAAAAATGGGTTTAATTAAGCTCTTATTACTCCTTTGCCCTTAAACTCTTGATTTACCTGCAAGAGAGACCAAAACCGGTTTAGACCGACATTTTATTCATAAATCGGTGGGAAAATGTAATATAATTATGCAGAATTGTAGACTAATCAGAAGCACCCTTGGTTGATTTACTGCTTTTGAGTGAATACTTGTCTATTGCTTTACACGTGCACTAAATCACTTTAAGGACAAAAACCTGATTCATACATGGCACAACCACCATCACTGCAAGATAGGTTCTATCCTACTAGGACCTCTCTTCCATCTTGCATTCAGCTGCCCGTGTAGGAGACAACCAATTTGAGCTAAAACCACAATACATCAACACTCTTCCCAAGTTTCATGGATTTGAATCCGAGGATGCATACTTTTCATAAGGGAATTGGAAGAAGTATGTCTAATGATGAAAATACCCAGCCTTGGAGTAGATGCCATTAAATTACGTTTTGTCCCATTCTCTTTGCAAGACCTAGCAAAGAATGGCTCTACAGTCTAGAAGTCGGTTCCATATCATCATGGGATAATTTCGTCAAAGCTTTCTTGAAGAAGTTCTATCTCGTTCACAAGACTGCACAAATTAGGAAGACATCTTGCAGTTTAAACAAACAGCCAATGAACCTTTTTGGAAGTACTTTGAACGTCTTAAGGAACTTCTTGCCCATTGCCCTCATCATGGGATAGAGAAATGGCGACTTTGCCAAGCTCTTTATGATGGATTAGAATATCGAACAAAACCCTATTAGAATCCATGTGCCAAGGAGGATTTTTGAAAAAGAACGAAGATGAAGGATGGTTATTAAATGAAGATTTGGCTGATAAGACCATCCAATTGGAACCAGCTCCGAAAAAATTTAGGACTAATGACCCCAGCTCTTCTAAAGGAGGTGTCCATTCCATTGAGGCAAACATAGCTACCGAAGCCAAACTAGCTGCTGTGATGCAAAGACTAGAAGCTCTAGAAACTAAAGAACCAGTCTCAGTGAACCAAGTCAGCCTAACTCAAGTTACAATCAAATTAGCTGATCGATCAATTAAAGTTCCAAAGGGAGAAATCAATGATGTCCTTATACTAGTAGGAGAATTCATTTACCCAGTAGATTTCATTGTTTTAGAGACACAACCTGTGTCTAATCCTAGGTCCTAGACTCCCGTCATCTTAGGACGTTTGTTCCTAGCAACTGCTAACGCAATGATAAATTATAGAAACGGATCAATGAAATTGACTTTTGGAGACATGATCAAGGACGTCAATGTTTTCAACTTAAGTAAGCACTCCCTACGACATAAACGACCAACCCTTTGAGGTCAATTTCATTGAAAATATGACTAGTGAGCACAAAGAGAAGATCATACTAGAATCAAAGGATGATGAAGACTTAGAATCTAGTGATCTCAACCTTGACGAGATTGAGAGGGAAACAAGTCCAAGTTCTATAGAGACGGAAAATTTAAGCTTAACACCTCCACCCATCGAGCCACCTCCTTTCTTGGAGTTAAAGATTTTGCTTAAGCATCTTAAGTACGCCTACCTTGGTGAACAAGAGACGCTACCAGTCATAGTTGAATCCAACTTGACTGATAGGGAAGATGAAGACCTATTGGCAACCTATAGGAGATATAGGAAAGCCATTAGTTGGATTATGGCTGATATCAAAGGACTAAGCCCTAAAATAGTCCAGCATAGAATCCATCTTAATGAAGGGGTTAAACCGAAGAGGGACCCACAGCGTAGGCTAAACCCGCTCATGCAAGAGGCTGTACAAGCTGAAATAGTGAAATTGTTTGATAATGGGATCATTTATCACATTTCCTATAGCCAATGGGTCAGCCCAGTGCACGTAATCCCTAAAAAGTCTAGTTTTAGTTGGTGAAAAATGACAAGCAAGAGTTAGTGCAAACACGACTACCTATCAAGATTCGAGTATGCATAGACTATCGCAAGTTGAACACCGCTATTAGAAAAGACCATTTCTCCCTCCCATTTGTCAACCAAATGCTGGAACGATTAGCGGACCATGAGTATTATTCTTTCTTGGACGGTTACTCAGGGTATAACCAAATCCCAATAGCCCCAGAGGACAAAGAAAAGATAACATTCACATGTCCATTTGGGACGTTTGCTTATCGCTGAATGCCTTTCGGCCTATGCGATGCCCCTGCGACATTCCAACGTTACGTGTTAAGCCTTTTCTCCGACATGGTCGAGTGCTTCTTGGAGATCTTCATGGATGACTTCTCTATCTATAGAGATTCGTTTGACCAATGTCTACATCACTTAGAACTAGTGCTAACAAGGTGCACCGAAAAGAACTTGACCCTAAATTGGGAAAATTGCCACCTTATGGTGCAGCATGGGATTGTCCTAGGTCATGATATATCTAGAAAGGGATCAAAGTGGATAAGGCTAAGGTGGAGATAATAGCCAAACTCCCAATTCCATGATGCGTGAAAGACATTCGTTCTTTTTTAGGACACGTCGGGTTTTACCGTAGGTTCATTAGGGATTTTAGAAAAATTACTAGACCCCTAACAAATCTTTTAGCCAAATATGTGCCCTTCATCTTTGATGATAAGTGCCGTAGCGCATGGGAGAAGCTAAAATTGGAACTTGTCTCTGCACCTATCATCTCACCTCCGAACTGGTCCAAACCCTTTGAGATCATGTGTGATGTTTCTAATTTTGCTATAGGCGTTGTCTTAGGATAACACAAGATAACAAGCAGCACGTGATCTATTATTCAAGTAAGACACTAAACGAAACCCAAGTAAACTATACTACTATTGAGAAGGAATTCTTAGATGTAGTGTTTGCTTTGGAGAAATTTTGCCCATACGTACTTGGGACCAAGACTACAATCTGCACTGACCCTTCAGCGATTCGATACCTTATGCTCAAGAAGGATGCGAAGGCCTGACTCATCCGTTGGATCCTCCTCCTTCAAGAGTTTGATCTCAAAATTCGAGATAAAAAGGGTGTCGAAAATGTCGTCGCCGACCATCAATCTCGTGTGCCAAACGCACCTTCTGACGAACTGCCCATCAACAATGACTTCACCGATGAGAAACTTTTAGCCATCTCTACAGAACCATGGTTTGCTGATTGAGGCTAACCTGTACACAAAATACAAAATTTCAGATCTAATAATAAACTTGTGCAAGTGCTCAATTCTTCCGCTATAGCAAGTGGCTATGCGGGTCGTGATCCACAAGGAGGGTTTGCGATGGAAGCGTTACAGTTCTTTATTGAAATCGTTAAGAAGAAAAGCGAAGATTCTTCTCTGTTTTTAAGTTAAGAAAAGGAAAAAGAATTATGTTATGTTAGAAGAAAATGGAAGATGAAGAAGGTGGAAAATTCAGAAAATAATAAAAGCGACTATGTACAATGAAGTGGAAAGAAGAATGAAAACGATTTGGAAGAAGTGGTTGGTGATTTAATTTACAAAAATGAAAGAAAGAAATAAAAGAGTTACTTACCTTCTTTTCACCAAAAGCTTACCTTGAGTTTTTAGCTTCGATGTTACCTTGAATTGGAGGCAAGCAGCGCATAGCCCATAAGAGTCGAATGTTGGTCTCTTCCACATTACATCATCAAGATACGCAAGCATGAAATGATACAGAGAGACTCACAATTCCATCGTCATGAGCTATCAGTGGCACTCGCAAAGGCAAGGCTCTTTCGATGCTTTTAGACTCACTTGGAAGACAGTTGTACCAAAAAGAAAGGTAAAATAGAAAGAAGAAGAAGAAGACTAAAAAGAAGTACATACACAAAAAGAACATCGATTTGATTTCATTACAATCAAAGAAAAGAAATAAGTCTTACACCGGTGTCACTCCAGCTCTAGCTTCAGTCTTGTTCTTCGATGAAAGTCGATCTCCTCTGAATTACATAAATGAAAACTAAAATTACATGAAAAGAAAGACTAAAAACCTAAACTAAGAAATGAAAACTAGGCTAAATTCCTATCTCTGCATGGTCGTCCCTTTTGCCTTTGAGTGAAGGTATTTATAGGAGAAATGGAGAGGGTAGAGGAGTGTGAAGATAAGTAAATCTAGCAATTTTTGAACTCCCCTTTATCTTCAAACTTGATTTGAGGTGGATATTCAGTTCTGATCTGCAGTTTGTTGGCATATTGATTGCTGAATATCACTTATCAAATAACAGAATTAGAGATAATGATCAACATAAGAGTTGTAGCTCTGTAAGTCTGCTTTCTGGATCATCTTGAATCATCAGAATTGAGATTCTGTAGCAAAAGTTATGATTCGAATACTAAATGTATCCAGTCAGAATCTAAATCAAACTTGCTTCATCTCATCCCTTGATCTTTGCTTTAACCGATCGATTCTGAGAGGATACTTCTCAACCAGTTTTCAACCTCTTGATTTTTCCCTAATTTAGTGAGTGTGAATTAATTCTGATTTAATTCAGAATTTTGGTGGGCTTTGGGCTCATTTCTCTTCATCTCCTTAAAGAATGGGCCTGCAAATAAATTAAACAAATAATTAGGACAATGCAGGCTTTTATTCTAAAATAAGTATGGAAATGTGACATTAAATATGCAACATTAGAGACCAATCACACCCCCATACCTATCTTTTGCTCGTCCTCGAGCAAAACAACTAAGCTATACTAAGGATTATTAGACCACTTTCGCAGGTCGCGCGATTGCACCGAGCACGTGCAACAAGCCGTTAAACCTCTAGGTTCCCCCTAGAGGACGAGTTTTGTCTCGTGAGGGTTTTCAGCGGATTGCACCCACAAAATCCATAAAGAAAGAGAAATAAAGAGTTAGTATTTTCGAAAAGCATTTTGAAAGAGAAAAATATTTGAAATATGATTGTAAGATCTAAGCAATCTATAAGTTATAGGAAAACCGAATTTTCATTCCTAAACTTAGTCTCTATTCAAAAATTTGTTATCAATCAAAGTAAGGAGTCAAATTGTACTTCTCATCTAGTCTATTACTTTACCCTAAGTCATATGCACCTTGTGACTGTGAAAATTTTGACTAAGGTTCATTAACTCTAACTCTTATGCCTTATTTATTTATATATATATATATATATATATATATATAATATATATATATATATATATATATATATATATATATTTGGTGGTATTATTCCTTAGTTTAAGCTTTCTAATCTGTCCATGTAACGAGCCTCTAATCGATGACTCCCAAACCAGACGGTCTTAGGGCACCAGGTGAGAAGACACCCCTAGGACTTAAGGACTCGAGCAAACAAGGCCACAAAACTAAGGATTTTATTATATGAACCTCTTTTAGGCGTGAATACTTATGCTTTATTAGGCACAAATACCCAGCTTAATCAGAGAATTTTTCTTTTCAAACTTATCTAATCATCTTTCGCATAAATACTAAGGCTTGCTTAGGCCAAAGCACCTAGCTAGTCAATAATTAGACTTGTTTTTTTTTTCTTTTCTTTTTCAAACTCATCTAATTATCTTTTGCATAAATACTAAGGCTTTCTTAGGCCAAAGCACCTAGCTAATCAATAATTAGATTCGTTTATCTCTTTTTTTTTATAAGGCATAAGAATCTTTGTTTTTGAACCCTAAGTGTGTAAGTGTATGAAGTGTGCATATTTCATCAAGGTAAAGATCAAGACTAAATTACTTTGACAAATTATCTTCCTAACTCTATAAATTAAACAAATAATCTTATTTTGACCAAGTATAAGAAATCCTAGTTTGGATTTTCCTATTCCTTAAAATTAACTTAATTTTCTTACAAAAATAAGTCAAAATATTGTTTCTATTTTTCAAAAAAGTTTTTAAAAGTAAAGAAAAATGTTAATTTTTTTTATTTTAAAGAAAAAGAAAAGTTATGTTAGACCCTCCCCCATACCTATCTCATGCATTGTCCTCAATGTATGAATTAATGCATAGATGCATGAAAAAGACGAAAGGGAAGGAAAAGGTTACCTTAAGGTGGTGGTTCCGGTGGTGGTCTGATTGGTCCACGAAACGCGGCCCAATCAACTTTTCTTGGGTCTTGGAGGAACCCACCAGAAATTACTCTAATATAAACCACTAAAAAGATGTATCCATAAAGGATCTTTATTAAATATTTAACCCCATCTAATTTTCATATTCCATAACTAAATTCGGAGTCAAATTTGTCAACCACCTCGTCCCAAAATGGAGTATGAAATGATAGAACAGTTGACTTGAACTCAGGAAGGACAGGAACTAATACCGACTCAGGAAGGTGACTTAAGTCAAGTAAAGGTTCAGGAGTCGAAATAGGTTCAGAAATTGGGTCCAAGTCAAGAAGTTGAAACTCCAGTCCACATGTATTTTTCAACAATGGAATGTGAGCTAATATGGGTGATTCCAGTTCAGGAATGATAGGTGGAGGAATCAAAACTGACTCTAAAATATTACTCAAGTTTTGTAACAAAACGGGAGTCAAGATTGATTCAGAAAGTTGAACTGGATCACAGATTTGAGAATCTAGGTCACATATCTCATTGAGTTCAATATCAAAAATGGAGAACTTGCCAATTTGTCAATAGGATCTTCAAAAGTGTATAATTGGTCAAGTTCAATATGATCCTCAAAGATGGGTGATTCAATTTCATTATGGATTGGTACAGGATCCAATGTTGACTCCGGGAAAAGAGTGAAGTCAGGTGAAGATACCGGAGTCATAATCGAATCAGGAAATAGAATTGAATCACTAAGTTGGGGTTCAGGATCATAATCATTTTCAAGTTCTATTTCAGGAAAAGGAAAACTAGCCAAACTATCAATATCATTTGGAGTTTGGGCAAGTTCAAATGGTTGTGCTGAAAAGGAATCTTGATTTCCAAAACTACATGACTCTTCGGCTCTAACAGAATAGTTAGTGACATCAGGACGGTGGGAACGTAGAGATTCGACCATCATATCTATGTCACGATTACGAGTGTTTTGAGCCTGAGTCATGACTTCAAGCATCTTTTCATAGTTGATAGGTTCATTGTTTTGATGAAAAGATGAAGAATTGTCTTGGAAGTGGTAGTGAAATTGTGAGTCCATCAGATTTTGGGATTTGTGTTTGGACTCACGCATACTCATTTCCATAATTGATGGTTTCCTATTTTGGACGGGTGGAACTGAGTATGAATCTTGAACATAATGTGGACTGGGTGGAGAAGGAGGGCAAGGTGGTTGGAAATTATGCTCGGGGGAGGTGAATCCCCACTGACTCGGTGAAGAGTTGAAATCATTATGGAAATTATAGTTATTAGATGGGGGTATGTGTCATATTGATTCGGATAAGACCAATCCGGCACACTAGGTTGGTTAAAGTCATGATATGCCGGGTTGGTAATATCCGAAAATGAACTTGGTGTGTAATATGAATTATTATTAAAGTTGAAAGAATTATTATTATAAGCCATATCACACAATAGAATACACACAAAAAAGAAAGAAAAGCAAACAAATAAACAAACAAGAAAGAAAAATTCTAACCTAAGTTAGGGTAGACCTAGACCTAGATGACTCCTAACTGATTAGACTGTCCACGGGAGGTTTGATGTAGACTTTGACCATAAGCTAATCAGCCAGGTCAGGGCAAGATTGGTGGGAGGTTTTCCGTCAAAGACGTTCCTTAATTAAATAACCACCAATCTTCAGCTTTCGGCCCTTAATCCCTTTCCTAGACACTGATTTGGCAAGAGTCAAGTTCCAACACCTTTCCCCCTTAGGATAATCTCCTAATTGAGTCCGAGTGTCCCTAGGGCCAACGTCTACTCATTTTAAGTTAGGCTTGGGTTAGTGAGTACTTGGATTCTGATTTTTGGGCTAAGGAAGGGTGATTAAATCCCCACCTTATCTTGTTATTGGGTTGGTGCCCTTAAAATCAATTAGTGCAAGTGTATAAGATATGTAAGATTCACTCAAAGCGATATAAACAACCAAGAAGTGAGTCCTATGCTAAATGCAATGCATACGTACCTTGCTCCAGCACTCTTCAACAGTAAAAAATAAGGAATTAAAAAGACATGTGCCTAAAATGCAAATGTCTAATCAATTTTTTATCTTTTCAACAAATATTTTACTGTTGATTATTAGCAGGCTTATGTTATGGCATATAAGAAAAATTAAAGTTGCAGCAAACTAGAATTTTTTTAAACTAAGCAGCCCTGCAAAAAGCTGTTAGTAGTCAACTCTTCCTTGCCGCGGATCCGCAGCTTTTGCCGTGGAAACGCGACAATTCAGAGGGCAATGGGTCTCTGCTTTCTAGAGCAGAGGCCCAATACCACTTGTATGTCACTGCAAACTTATTTTCTTGCTTTGCTTGCCCTGTAACCTGCAACAGAGAAGAAAATTCGTTTAGTTCTAAAAAATTTTCAAAAAAAATTCAGATTTCAATAAAAAAAACGTGTTACCCTCCCCGGCAACGGCGCCAAAATTTGATTGAGGCTAACCTGCGCACAAAATACAAAATTTCAGATCTAATAATAAACTTGTGCAAGTGCTCAATTCTTCCGCTATAGCAAGTGGCTATGCGGGTCGTGATCCACAAGGAGGGTTTGCGATGGAAGCGTTACAGTTCTTTATTGAAATCGTTAAGAAGAAAAGCGAAGATTCTTCTCTGTTTTTATGTTAAGAAAAGGAAAAAGAATTATGTTATGTTAGAAGAAAATGGAAGATGAAGAAGGTGGAAAATTCAGAAAACAATAAAAGCGACTATGTACAATGAAGTGGAAAGAAGAATGAAAACGATTTGAAGAAGTGGTTGGTGATTTAATTTACAAAAATGAAAGAAAGAAATAAAAGAGTTACTTACCTTCTTTTCACCAAAAGCTTACCTTGAGTTTTTAGCTTCGATGTTACCTTGAATTGGAGGCAAGCAGCGCATAGCCCATAAGAGTCGAATGTTGGTCTCTTCCACATTACATCATCAAGATACGCAAGCATGAAATGATACAGAGAGACTCACAATTCCATCGTCATGAGCTATCGGTGGCACTCGCAAAGGCAAGGCTCTTTCGATGCTTTTAGACTCACTTGGAAGACAGTTGTACCAAAAAGAAGGTAAAATAGAAAAGAAGAAGAAGAAGACTAAAAAGAAGTACATACACAAGAAGTACATCGATTTGATTTCATTACAATCAAAGAAAAGAAATAAGTCTTACACCGGTGTCACTCCAGCTCTAGCTTCAGTCTTGTTCTTCGATGAAAGTCGATCTCCTCTGAATTACATAAATGAAAACTAAAATTACATGAAAAGAAAGACTAAAAACCTAAACTAAGAAATGAAAACTAGGCTAAATTCCTATCTCTGCATGGTCGTCCCTTTTGCCTTTGAGTGAAGGTATTTATAGGAGAAATGGAGAGGGTAGAGGAGTGTGAAGATAAGTAAATCTAGCAATTTTGAACTCCCCTTTATCTTCAAACTTGATTTGAGGTGGATATTCAGTTCTGATCTGCAGTTTGTTGGCATATTGATTGCTGAATATCACTTATCAAATAACAGAATTAGAGATAATGATCAACATAAGAGTTGTAGCTCTGTAAGTCTGCTTTCTGGATCATCTTGAATCATTAGAATTGAGATTCTGTAGCAAACGTTATGATTCGAATACTAAAATGTATCCAGTCAGAATCTGAATCAAACTTGCTTCATCTCATCCCTTGATCTTTGCTTTAACCGATCGATTCTGAGAGGATACTTCTCAACCAGTTTTCAACCTCTTGATTTTTCCCTGATTTAGTGAGTGTGAATTAATTCTGATTTAATTCAGAATTTTGGTGGGCTTGGGCTCATTTCTCTTCATCTCCTTAAAGAATGGGCCTGCAAATAAATTAAAAAATAATTAGGACAATGCAGGCTTTATTCTAAAATAAGTATGGAAATGTGACATTAAATATGCAACATTAGTGACCAATCATTTGCCGACATAGTTAATTACTTAGTCACAAAGCATACCCCATCTAGTTGGTTAAAACAGGATAGATACCGGTTCTTATCTCAAGTTTGGTATTTCATTTGGGAGGACCCTTACCTCTTCAAATATTGTAGCGATCAAATAATTAGGAGATGTGTTCCCGAAGAGGAAACTAGAAGTGTTCTAGCCTTTTGTCACGAATTTGCTTGCGGTGGACACGTTAATCCCTGCAAAACAGCCAAAAAGGTACTACAGAGTGGCTTCTATTGGCCTACCCTATTTAAGGATGCTTTTGACTTTTGCAACCCGTGCACAAGATGCCAAATTATAGGTAGGATATCCAAACGAAACATGATGCCCCTCAACCCAATTTTAGAAATAGAACTCTTTGACGTTTGGAGCATCGATTTCTTGGGACCCTTTCAAATTCGTTTGGGTACCAATACATCTTGGTGGCTGTGGACTATGTGTCCAAATGGGTTGAAGCCATCCCTTGCAAGACAAACGACAACAAAATTGTTGTCATGTTCTTAAAGGAAAACATACTTTCATATTTTGGAACGCCACGTGCCATAATTAGTGATAATGAATCACATTTCTGCAATAGAAGCTTTAAGGCTCTTATGCAAATACTCCATAAACCACAAATTATCGACACCTTATCATCCACAAACTAGTGGACAAGTAGAAGCCTCCAATAGAAAAATAAAGCTTATCTTGGAGAAAACCGTGAGTCAAAACCGCAAGGATTAATCTACCAAATGGTGGATGCCTTATGGGTATATAGGACTGCCTTCAAAATGATTCTAGGGATATCTCCTTACAGGCTAGTCTTTAGAAAGGCTTGCCATTTACCTGTCGACCTAGACCACCGAGCCTTATAGGCAATTAGGCAACTAAATTTTGACCTAGATAAGGCTGGTGCACTTCAGAAATTACAAATTTCTGAACTTGAAGAGATAAGAAACGAGGCATATAAAAATCACGAAAAATAAGGTCAAGGTTTTTCATGATAAGTTCATCATGAGAAAAACTTTTGTCCTGGACAAAAAGTCTTACTCTATGATTCAAGACTTCATCTTTTCGCCAGAAAATAGAAGACAAGATGGACAGGACCATTCGTTGTTAAGACTGTATTTCCACATGGAGCTGTAGAGATTAGTGACCCTAGGAGTGGTAATGAATTTAAGGTAAATGGTCAAAGGTTGAAACCATTCTTGAAACTAGTACCGGATGCAGACATAGCCATGGGTCTCTTTGACCCATACTATCGGTAAATTTTTAGAACCCATACTCCGGTTGCATTTTATTTCATGCATTCATGCATTTCATTCATACAATGGGGACAATGCATGAGATAAGTGTGGGGGAGGGTACTAATGCTTAACTTTTTAAAATAAAAAATATAAAAAAATATAAAAAAATATTTTAACATAGATTATTAACTAACTATAGGTTGCTGTTAGCATAGCTCACTAACTTTAGGTTAATATTAACTTAACAATATATATATATATATATATTATATATATATATTTTGAAAAAGAAACAATATTTTGACTTATCTTTTGAAAGAAATCCAAGTTAATCTTAAAAGTTAGGAAAATCATGATTAGGATTTCTAAAAACTTGGTCAAAATAAAATAAATTATTGGATTTTTATGTATAGGAGAAAAAATTGAATAAGTATTTAGTCTTGATTGTTACTTCAATGAAATGTGCATACCTAATACACTTACACATCTAGGATTCTAAGATAAAGACTCTTGAGGCTTATAAAACAAAATAATATAATCAAAAATTCACTAATTAAGCTGGGTACATGTGCCTCAAGAAGCATAAGTATTCACGCCTAAAGGTGATTTTATAAATAAAGTCATTAGTTTTGTGGCCTAGTTCACTCGAGTCCTTCAGTCTGTGGGGGTGTTTTCTCACCCGGTGCCCTAAAACTAACCAGTTTGGGGGCCACTGACCTTAGGCTCGCTACATGGGTGAATTAGAAAGCCTAAGAAAACTGAGAAATATTATCTATATATGTACTAACACATATAATAGTCAATTAGTTAGGTATGAGGGCCTCAAGAAGCCTTGATACTTATACAAAAAAAATTAGATGAGTTATACATATTATTAAAAAATTAATAATATATATATATATATAAAGAAAAAATAATAATAAGAGACATGGGAGTCCAAGTTAAAGAATCTCTAGTAAAGATTCACATTCACAAGGATGCATATGACTTAGGCTAACAAAGAGACTATATAAAAATTCAATTTTAATCCTTACCTAAAATTGATAACAAATTATTGTATAGATATTAAGTTCAAGAATGAATAAAAATGACATTCCTAAAACTTATAGATTGCTTGGTTTCTTCAAATATATTTCAAATATTTCTCTCCTTTTTACAAATAAAAATAATAATATATTATTAATCACTAACATTTCCTTTTTCTTTTATGGATTTTGTGGGTGTAATCCACTGAAAACCCTCACGAGATAACACTCGTCCTCTAGGTGTAACCTAGAGGCTTAACGGCTTGTTGCACGTGCTAATTGCAACCGTGATTCTTACGAAAGTGAGTTAGGATAGGATAGTTGTTTTTTATTTTACTCGAGGACGAGCAGAAAGATAAGTATGGAGGTATGATAGGTAGTCAAAAGTGCAAATTTATCATCATATTTATTATCATATTTCTCTACTTATTCTTTTATAAAGCACTGCTACGTAATGTTTTATTATTTAGAGTTGTGCAGGCCTTGAGTAATTAAAAAATAAATAAATGAAGCTCAATTGAAGCCCACATGCATGATTTATTTTAGTAATTTAGAAGGTTCTATCTTATCTAAACTAATCTAAACTTGGATTTTAAATTATTAATTTAAAATCTTGGGGAGGAGGAGGAAGGATAAAGTAGGACTCCTAATCGCTATTCAAATAAAGAGGCAAAGAAAGATAGAATAAGATGGATCCTTATTCTAATTAAAATCAGAGGTAGACTTCTACTTGAACCTGGTTGCTTGCACTACAAGATAAAGATAAAGAGGAGAAAATCTGAATTTGATTCGGATTTGGAGATAGCTTAGTCTCCAAGTCATTTAAAGAGATCAACGCATTTCAAAATTCAGAGCCTAAAATCCAGATCTGAGGATAGATTTCCAGATGGACGGACAGAGGAGGCCACGGAGAAAGCGCATGGCCATTGGTCACGCTTTACCTACGACAACGCAGCAATTTTCCCATTTTCGCAGCCATATGGTGAGTGATGGCGACGCGTCTTCATGGGAGAGTTGTACTGGGACTCTACATCTTAAATCTCCTATAAATACCCCTGCAGAGCAACAGAGAAGGGATATACAAAGAGCTTAAGCTTGGGTTTCCTTCAGGTTCTCTTTTCTTTCTGAATTTCTTGTATTGTTTCATTTTTTATTTGGAGAAGAAGATTGTTTAAGAAGTAGAAAAGCTTTGTAATTGGTCGGTGACATCCAATAAAATAAGGTTCTTTATTCTTTTTACTCTTCTTCTCTTTCAATTCAATTTAGTTTTTTTTTTTTGCTTTAGCTTATTTGTTTTTCTTCTTTTAATCTTGATGCAACTCTTCTCCATTAAAAATATAAAGATGAACTGATTGAGTAACTAATTAAAAATATGAGTAACTAATTAAACTTATAGTTTGCTAATATCTCGATCAATCTAAGTTTAGTTTAAAAGATGAACTGATTGAAAATAAAAGAAAAATAAAAATATGAGTAACTAATTAAACTTATAGTTTGCTAATCTCTCAATCAACCAAAGTTTAGTTTAAAAGATGAACTGATTGACATCTATGCTTGTGAGAAACCCTAAGATTGAATTGGTGTTCTATAAAATAAATCAATAATTAAGTTTAACTAATTTGGATTGCACTTTTTAAATGGTTATTCATAGTCCATATCTAAATACTTTGATGGCATAATTTTAAGTAGACTTTTCTTATGCTATGCTTTGAAATTAGGATGAACTATAGTTTAATTTTTATTAGTGCAAACTAATTAGGGTTTACAACATCTTTATTCATCTTGCTTGATTCTCAATCAAAACCCTTGTGTAGATAATTCTTCATTCAATATGATGTTCACTCTTTTAGACTAATACTTTGGTTGTGGTAGACGATTAGTAGACTATAATTCTTTTTGCATAATTAAATTTATTTCTTACACTAAATATCTCTTTTTTCCAAGCTAACTTTAGAGAAAATCGTTCCGAAAAGCTTCCATCATATCCTTCTCTTTAGATCAACCCGTCTTGCCCTTGCTACGCAATTACATTAAAACGAGACTAAGACTTTCCTACTTTAACTCCTTCTTTATTATTTTCCCATTTCAATCAAACCCCTACAGGCAATACGCCATTCTATCTGGTCTATGAGTGTGAAGCATCATACCTCTAGAGATACAGGTATTGTCACTTCGTGTTGCATTATCAACCAAGATGACAAAAGGACATAATGATCGAATATGTCTCCAAGAGCTGGTTGTGCTGGATGAGAAACGATTACAAGCTCAATAATGCATCGAGTTGTACCAAACTCGAATCTCGAAGGCCTTCAACAAAAAAAAAAAATCAAGGAGAGAGTCTTTCAGTAAGGGGATTTGGTCTTAGGTGACAGGTGACTTATGGTCATAATGTTGGCCTAAAGGCCCATCACTCTAGTTTTGATAATAATTAACTCATGTAGTTATTGTATTAATGATCTTGTGTTTAATAAGTTTTAAATATTTGATCAAGATCTTAGTCGGTGTTTAGCTTCAATAAGAGATTCGAAGTCAAGTTTTGAAGCTAGCAGTGTTTATTCAAGAGCTCGCACGTTACGATAGCATCTAGCACTCGGTTAGAGTCAAGCTCATTTGGATCGTGTTTGGATCGAGTCGGCTTGGAGAAGGAGTTCTACAAGAAGACTTCAGTTTGTTTAGTTTAATTTTGTTTTTAAATCTTGTGTAAATATAGACTAGTGTTGATATGCTCAAGTTCACACACACAAGTTTAAATACTTTTATTTTTGTTTTAACCGGTTATGAATTTTCAAGTATACATTTATCGTTTTTATGAATTGATAGAATCAAAAGAAGTTTACATGGTTTATATGTATAACGGATTCATCCATGTACATTGTTTAGTTCATATTGTCTAAAACTTACTTTGATATATATCTAGTTTATGGTTTCAAGTTTGTTTTTAATAAAACTTAGTTTTGGATTTATTGTCAAAAATATAGATATATCTTTTATAGTTTTCAAGTATAAATATGGGTCTAACAACCCTAAGTTAAATATCCTCGTTTTCTATATATGTATGCATCAAAATTTAAGTGGTATTTCTATTTTCATACATACATATGTATGATTTACATTGTGCTTACTTTGCAATGCCGCATCAAATTATGTTTATGCTAAGCTTGATCTTGTTCTTAATGTTAATTGGCATCTTTACAAGCTTATGCATTGAATTCAATTGGTATTTTTTTGGTATAAAAATATATTTAATGTCTTACCTTCTATTGGTATCAAAAACATACAATGAATTACAATTGGTATCAAAATTTGTTTTGTTGACTCAAGAAATTTCAAATTTTCGTTTTAAGTATTATCAAAAATTTTCTTTTAAAATTTATTGATATGTATTACCTATATGCAAGGGGAGCTTAGCATCTTCTCTATATATAAATTCATGTTGAGTATATCTCACATTGAGGAGCTTGACCTCTCTTTTTTATGTGGTACACGTGTGTAGAGGGAGCTTAACATCTCCGCTTATACATTGTATGTATATTATGCTTTATGTGGGTTAGGGTCTAGTCATTTCTTCTCCATGTAATGCATGTATGCAGGGAAGCTAACTTAACATACCTCCCTTCATGAATGTAGATCGCATATAATCTTTATTGTTTCTTTATCTTCGGCCCTTTGTTGATGAATTGACAAAAAGAGGGAGAAGATTTAGAGTTTATATGCATGTTAAATATTTGTTGTTTATGCATATATATTTATTTAGTTTATTAGCTTTTATTAAATATCCTTATTGTTTATGATATGCATGAGTTAAGGGGAGCTTCTATGAAGCTTATCTTTAATCTCTGCATATATAACTCCATGAGTTTTGTCATCATCAAATAGGGGAGATTGTTGGCCTAAAGGCCAATCACTCTAGTTTTGAAGATGATTAATTCATGTGATTATTGTACTAATGAACTTGTATTTAATAAGTTTTAGATATTTGATTAAGACCTTAGTCGGTGTTTAACTTCAACAAAAGATTCGAAGTCAAGTTTTGAAGCTAGCACGTATTGATTCAAGAGCTTGCACGTCAAGGTAGCATCTAGCACTTAGTTGGAGTCAAACTCATTTGGATCGTGTTTGGATCGAGTCAGCTTGGAGAAGGAGTTCTACAAGAAGACTTTGATTTACTTTGTTTAGTTTTGCTTTTAAATCTTGTGTAAAGATAGACTAGTGTTGATATGCTCAAGTTCACACACACAAGTTTAAATAGTTTTGTTTTCAGTTTAATCGGATTTGAATTTTTAAGTATACATTTATCGTTTTCATGAATTGATAGAATCAAAAGAAGTTTACATGGTTTATATGTATAGTGGATTCATCCATATACATTGTTTAGTTCATATTGTCTGAAAACTTACTTTGATGTATATTTAGTTCATGGTTTCAAGTTTTGTTTTTAATAAAACTAAGTTTTGAATTTATTGACAAAAATATGGATATATCTTTTATATGTGTATTAGATTCTATCCATACACAATATGCTTCAAAAGTGTTTCTATATCATGTTTTTGTATTTATACAAGTTTTGGAGAAAACAGATTTTCATTTCAAAATTCAAGTTTTAAAAAGTACCATTTTTGATTTAAAGCTAAACTTCGATGCGTTAAAAATAGTTCAAATTGTTTAAAATATGTGTTGAAGTTTAGTCACACATATCTGTTCTTCAAATATTTATAAGAACTTATTTTGTGGATTTTATGTGATTTTATGAAATTTTATAGGTATTAAAAAGACCGAGTTTTCAAACATAAAAAAAACCCAGCCTAACACCTCTGGCGGTCGACCGACCGGTCGACCGGGCCAGATCTTGGTCGACTGGGTGGTCGACCGATGTGCACAGATGTGCACAGCTTGCCTTGGCCTAGGGCCGGTCGACCAGACGGTTCGACTGGTCCAGAGAGCTTGCTCTGGATCTGGCTCAGGTCGACCATGCGGTCGATCGACCAGAGAGTTCACTCACTAGTTCTAGCCTCGGTCGACCGGCCGGTCGACCGATAGTCCCAACGGTCAGAAATCTGAGGGTTGGCCGGTCGACTGGGTGGTCGACCGACGGGTCAGTTTTGACCTGATCTAAGCCCCAACGGCTATATTTTCAGATCCTATAAATATGGGTCCTTTGAGACCGGTCTAACTAAGATTTTTTAGAGCAAATTTTTTCGTCTTCTTAAGGGTTTTTAGCAAGTTTTCAAAACAAGTTTTCATGCCAAAAATTCTCTTATCTATATTTGTTTTAAAGTATTTGGAAAATCAAAGAAAATCAATATTTGGGAATTCTAGTTTTGTTCTTCATTTCTTTATCTATCAAAAAGTATTTACCAAGAGTTTTTTTGTGTTTTCTTTTCCAAAATACTTTGTTTTTGTGAGAAAAATTGTTTGTGATCTTTCAAAATCACCAGATTGAGTTTGTGATCATTGGATCACCAAGTTGTAAACTTTTCCTTTACCTTGGCTTTGTGCCATGCCTCTTGTGTAGAGGTGGTTGTGTTAAAGAGAGGAGTTGTGTACTCTTAGTGTTGAGTTGTAATTCCTAGGTGGAGGTCCCTTTGTGGAAAGTCCTATGTGAACGTAGGAAATCCTTTTGTGTGAAGGCGGGACGTAAAGCAGTGGCTCGAACCTCAAAACATATCTCGGTGTTTGTGTCGGATCCACTATCTCTTAACTCTATCTCTCTTTATATCTTGCATTGTTTTACAATGTTCATATTCATATGCTAGATATAGTTTGTGTGTGCCCACACTTGTGTTCAACGAAGAGAGCTTATTAAAGCACCTCAACTCTTAGTCTAGAGGAATATAGAGGAGTAGTTTCAGAGCCATTCATGAGGAATTCAGGCTCACTCTTGGTTACACATAGTGTGTTCACAATTAAGTTTTTAATTCCATATCATTTGTTTATTATACCAATACACCCCCCTCTAGGAGCCTTTCACATGACACATAAGACCAAAGGCAAATTTTAACCCAAGTGGGGATGGACCTTTTGTAGTAGAAACAATCTACTTAAATAGAGCTTATCAGCTCATGAATCCAAACGGTGACACACTCATGATGCCAATCAATGGCAAGTTCATGAATAAGTGTTATCCCTGATCATGTTTAACACTATACCTCTGATCAGAAGAAGTACCATATATGACCACATTAACATTAAACTTCTGATTATTAAGATACAGTTGTCTGACTATTTCTTCTCCCTCAAGAAATCCCTTTCCCCAAGTGGAATCGACTTTATCTCTGCTTCTTCTAAAACTCTAGGTCACTAATCAAGTATCTGAAGATATTGTAATGCGCGATGTTAACATTAAAGACAAAGGCAAAATTTCTGATTTTAGCCTTGTTACTTTTATCATCTGGAATAATAAGTCATATTTTAAAGACGAGCATGCTTAAACATCAGTTTTAGGCACTCTTCTTCCTGATCAGTCCTCTCGATCCAAAAGGATGATAATTTTTTCATATACAATAGTAGCATGTCTCCAATTACCCCTTTCGTCTTTGTCATTTGGCGAACAAGATTCTGCCTCATGATGACCTCAATCGTGCCGAATTCATTGAAGAAGGTTTGCAACACATTTTAGCAGAACCTTTTTAGTGTTTCTATATTCATATCCGATTCGGTGATGGAAACCAGAATCGTGATTAGGAGACACTTCATCAGGAGTTTCGACTTACTCGACAAAATTCCCCACGAAGTTTATTCTTAACTCTTTAATCCCTACAAGATTTTGGAGATTACCAGTGGAAAATAGAAAGATCCACTTCAAACGGAATGGTTCGTAGCCTTCAGTGAACAAGGCCAGAGGAAAATATTGGCTGTTAAGTCTAATATAAAGTCCTCGACAACTCATCATGCTGAGGGGAATAGCATGGCTAGCCCAACTTAAATGGTAGTTGGTAAAGGAAAACCAAATCCGTTGATAGTTAAGGGTTTGCTAAAAATCCTAAGGGACCTGATCACACCTATTACCACCGGAATCCCTTACCAAATTCCTTTCATGGAACGGTAGGACCACAAAATGTATTTATTTTCTCAGTAAAATGATTACATATTTACCTTGTCATGTTAATACAACGCCTCTGATAGTAAAACTTTAATATATCCCCAGTGGTATAATTCTTTCTTGTCAATTCTCTTTAATAGAATGACAGGTCTACTTAAATGGTACAAATTGTAAAGCTAATTCTTTGTCAAGTTAACATCACACCTCTGGCAATTTATTCCTAATCTTCAGCGAAACATTTGTCACGTTAATGATCACCTCCGGTAAAATTTACTTTTTACTCCCCAATGAGTTTTTTAGATGTCATGTTAATGATTACCTCTGACATCTCGCATAAAATTCCCCAGCGGAATGAGAGCTCCATAGGATCCTTACAAGATTTTCATTCCCCACCAAGGAACTTAGTTGATAACTTTCTCTCAATATAAAAGGGGATGTTATTTGCCCCTGTGAAATCCTCCAAGGAGCATCAAACTCTTGGTGGAATTCTACTCGGCACTGTTCCTGTTAGACATGCTTGCAGTTCAATATGAATTATCATCCCAACCTTCAGCGACTGTTCTAGTTGAACTCAGAAATCCCAAATCAAATCTATTTCTACTAACCCTTGTTATGTCAGTTTGACCTCTGAACATCGGATTCCTATTTTCGTTTTGCCTAGACTATTATATTTATAAGAGATCACTGAACAGACAAAGCACATCCTTAATGCCTATTATGTGTATATGACCTCTGAACAGTAGATTTTTTTCTTGACTCAAGCTGTTATATCTGTAAAAGATCACTAAACAGACGTGTCAATTTTAGCTATAATATCTGTGAGAGATCATTGAACAGACGAGTCTATTTTCTGCCCCATTCCAGGGTAGGATTATTTTTGCTGTCAAGTTAATATGACAACCTCTGAACAATGAATTGCAAGTCTGGTGTCTCTTAGTTGGTCATGTCCATTTTTATCTCTGAATCGATAGGTGCCTAGATCCAATTCACCCCTTATAGTCCCCAGTGGGCTACCTGTCAAGTTAATATGACTATCTTTGGTAGTGAATTCAGAATTTAGTGTGTCTTAGTCTATCATGTCCATATTGCCCCTGAGTAGATGGGTCCCTAAATTCAGTTGATCTTTTTTTATTTACTGAAATATCTAGTTCATCACCGCTGAATGGCAAAACTTCAAATACAGTGATTCTTGATCAGCTATGTCTAGTTAACCACCGCTGAACTGACCAGAATCTAAATCCACTCCATTGTCCAGTAAGGATTCTCTTTGCTATTATGTCCATATTACCTCCGAACGGACAAATCACTGCACCCAGTATGCCCCCTTCTATTTGCTTGCTAAGTCTATCATGTTCCCAACTTCTGAATAGATTAGCGGCATTTGCTCATTCGAGATCTTAATTTATGGAGTTGCATCTCCATATGTAGTATGATCGGGGGAAAATCATGCACATAAGTTATAACGAGATACAAAAAAACTCATGGCTACTAACTACTAATGGCTCCACTGACATGCTAACCTCTTAGTGATAGTGCCTCACATGTATCATTGTCCATCACTAGTCCTCGGTTCAAGAACTTTACAAAGCATGACCCATAAGATCGCTCATCACATTCAAACTCAAATAAACAAGAGCAAGCTACACTTAAACCATCAAAACCAACTAGAGCAAGCATGGAATAAAGTAATGGTAACTTGTTATGAGTTAGATAATAGAGTGTTAGAATCTATCATTATGAGCCATCATTAGCTCTTGCAAGAGCAAGGCTAAGTAGAGGCTATTAGATTGATGTGAATTATCAAGTAAGGAGTTAACAAGTTAGTGGTTAGTTGCTATGAGAGAAAATTAGCTAAACATGTAAGAAGTTAAAGAAGAAGCAAATAGAGATAAAGGAAGAATCTTATATAGAGCGTCACGCTCCATCACAAGAACTTTCTCTTCTATCCTATAATCACTCTCTTCCGTAATACATGATCTACAAAAGAAAAGAAAAACAAAAGAAAGAAGAACAACAATAACTAAACTACCTAAAAGAGAATAAATTCACCCTAAAAACTCTCCTCCTCTTCTCTATGAAAAACCAGGGGTATTTATAGGCCAGGGGGAGATCCAGGGAAGGGATAGGGGCCATGCATCGAAGATCGACACATGGCCGCACCATAAGACCACGCGCACCGCGCCAGGGTGTGTCATCTTCTACTACATACCACTTCTTGTATCTCCTGTCGCTTTGTCTGAATTTGCTCTTAGATTTGGCAGATAGGCTTCCCAAAGTCAATGGCTATATTTAAGCTTTAAAATTACCAAATAAATGGGACTTTTGGGCTTCTCTTCATTTCATGCCATGGACCATACAAGAGAGGTATTATTAAAAAAATTTAATATTGAATAAATGTGAAGATATGGTATGAAATATGTAATTTTAGAGACTAATCACAGTACTTTCGAGGGCTAATGCATTGAGTTTTTCTTTACGGAGAATTTAAATTGTCGAGTAATAAAGGGAAAAGCAGGCAGAAGACAAAGAGAAAGTAAAGACATCATACAAATCATCAATCTAAAGAAACAACTTTATTGATTGAAAAAAAGCATAGAGGAAGATACACTGAGGCTACATCAAGTGTGTCCCTCATATGACTTGATTTTTATCGCCAAAATTGTCTGCTTGTCTTTCTTCTACTCTTCAGCCCTCAGAATGTCCTGTGACATCAACTCCTCTCGGTTGAAGTTGGCCATCTCTGTCAAGAGAGATTTGAGGTTCTACAGAACTGACCTTTTTTTTGCACCCAGCTTATGAATCTAAAGGCTTTTCGCAGTCATCTCTTCTAGCCTGGCAGTTTCAACTTTGTACACTGGCTCAACCTTAAAGGAAAGAACTTTAGCCCTTACCATCATCTCCTTTGCCTACCGGATCTAGTGTTTGGCAGCATTAAGTGCATAATTGGAGATTTCAATGGCATCTGCAACCGTCAGGGATCCTAGCTCCTGAGAAACCATTTCTGCATCCTTAGATGTCTCTAAATAATCCTTCTGCATTTGCTCAAAGACACGATCCAATTTTGCTTCAACCGGTGGGGTGAGATCTAACTGGCTCGGATGACTTCACTTACCAACTGTTGAGATTATTAACCAGTTCCTCCAAAGAAGCGACTTCGTTGAACCCTCCAACATCCCGAACACTCTCTAGAACTCGAGAGAGTATTAGCTTCCAGGATGAAAATGAAATTCTGGTCTCTTTAAAATCATTGCAATACATGTCTCAAGCTCTTAAAAAGCTCTCAACTATCTCTTGTTGGCCCAGAGGCCTTCCACTCTAGTTTTGATGATGATTAACTCATGTAGTTATGTTTACTAATAATCTTGTGATTTTAGTTTCAGATCATTAATCAAGATATTAGTTGGTGATTGCTTCAACAAAGGAGTTTTGAAGCCTTTCACATGGTGATTCCAGAGCCCGAGCAACAAGATCTTCATAGCACTCATTGGAGTGAAGCTCGGTGGATCACGGTGTTTTGGATCGAGTCGCCTTGAAGACGGAGTTCCTCAAGAAGACTTAGGTATCCTAGTTTAGATTGTGTTTTAGATCCAATTATAAAGATTAGATAGTGTGATATGCTCAAGCTCACAACACACACACGTTTCATGTTTTGAATTCGTTTTTCGGTTTTTGGTTTAACTGATATTGGTTTTCATGAATAGATAGTATCAATACAAGTTTACTTTGTTTAAATGTATATTAGATATATTCTATATACATGTAAGCTTAATTTCCTAGACAAACATTTGTTGAGATGCCTATTCATGAGGTTTGGTGTTTTGTATTTTTAACAAAACATTATTTTGGAATTAAAGTCAAAAACTATGATATGTATTTGTTTCATGTATATTGGACTTATGTTCATATGCAACATGCCTAAATGTGTTTAAGTATCATGTTTTTGTATTTAAATGAGTTTTAGGAAAAATCAGATTTCCTATTGAAAAATCCAAGTTTGGTAAAATACAGGTTTTGGTTTTCGAAAATATGTAAGACACAAAAATTGTTCAAAATGTTTGATATTTGTCTTGAAAATTTTAACACAAGTTTATATTTCAATATAAAATGATAAAACTATTTTTGTGGATTTTTAAGTATTTTATGGGATTTATTAAAATTATTTAAAACCCAATTTTCTGACCCAGATTGCCTTCTGCCAGGCTCTGGCGGTCGACCGCACGGTCGACCGGACCCAGAGTCGGTCGACCGGGCGGTCGACCGACGTGCACAGGTCGTACACGTTGCCTGGCACTTGGGCCGGTTGACCGGGCGGTCGACCGGACCAGAGAGCTCTGCTCTTGTTTTTCTATGGTCGACGGCCGGTCGACCGCAGGTCTCCAACGGTCATAAATATGACCGCTGGCGGTGGACCGGGAGGTCGACCGCCAACCGTCTCAGGCTGAGAATTCAGCCTAACGGCTAGTTTTGTATTGGGGCTATAAATACCCCATTGCTTTGAGTTTTTGGTTAAGATTTTTAGAGCTAAAAATTTCTACTCCCTAGTGTTTATTTCAGCAAGTTTTCAAAAGGTTTTTGGTGCTTAAAGAGTTCATCTCTATTTGTTTCAAAAAGGGTTTGGAAAATTCAAGAAAAAGAAAAGCTTTGGGATTGGGTTTTTGATCTTCATTGTATTCTTATCCTAGCTATTTTCCCAATAGTTTTTCCTTGAGTTTTTGATTTCCAAACACTTGTTTTCCACTTGAGCTATATCCTCTATCCTATTCTAAAGGATCATTTATTTTGTGAAAAAAGGAAATTGGTTTGTGGTTGAGATATACCACTTGTTGTACCCTCCTTGATTTGTTGGTTGCTCCCTCTTTGGTAGAGGTTGAGGTTGTGGTTTACTCCCTCTTGGTGAGGTGGAGTTGGTTGGTATTTGTATCCCTCTTCGGTAGAGGTGGATTGTGCTTGTATCCCTCTTCGGTAGAGGTGGATTGTGGTTGTATAGCCTCGGTGGAGGTTATTGGTTGAGAGAGGAGTTCGGTACTCCCGGTTGTTGTACAAATCCTCCTTGGTGGAGGTTCCCTCTGTGGGAGTCCTCGGTGGACAAGATAGTGGATTAGAAATCCTTCTCGGTGAAGGCGGGGACGTAGAGCTAGGGGCTCGAACCTCAGAATATATCTTTGTGTTTGCGTTTGATCCATTATCTCTAAACTCTCTCTCCTTTATTTGTGTTGAGCATTGCATCTTTCATATCATTCATATTGCTTGTGTTGTGCCTTGCATTATTTCATATTGCTTATCATCCTTATATGTGGTTGTGTTTGTTTGTGTGCCTCACTTGTGCTTAACCACGAGAGCTTCATATAGCGCCTCAACTCTTATTCAGAGGAATCAAGAGGAGTTAGTCCAGAGCCCTTCACGGGGAATTCGGCTACACTCGTTGGTTGCACGAAGTGTTATTGCAAATTAGTTTTAAATTTCGCATTTAGTTCATTAGATTAGCCTTATCACCTATTCACCCCCCTCTAGGTGATTTCAATTGGTATCAGAGCCTCCGCTCCTGATATTTGTTTAACCACCTAGGAGTGTGATCTTGGTTTGCTAATCTTTCATTTGCATTTGTACGTATATTTGTTTGCACACACTCATGGATTGCTTGTCACCTCCCATGTTCGATGTTTCCAACATTGACACATGAAAATTTAGGATGTCCATGTATTTGAAAACCCTAGGCTTGCATGTTTTCCTTGCCGCTACCAAGAAATGCTATCTTGGTAACCGCAATCATATAGGGGCCAATACACAAGCCCTTAAGGCTATTAGAAGCACGCTTAACAAAGATTATCTTATGCTTGTTTCTAACTTTGATTCCGCCTTTGCAGTGTGGAACAAGTTGACCACCTCCAAGCTTCAATTGCCAATCCAACCGGAGGAAGAATCTAGCGGAGAATCCGAGTCACAATGCTTCATGGTCCAAGGGAATGACTCCCTTGAGGTACATTCGGAATCTCAACTAGATTGTGATGATGCTAGTTCTTCTAGTAATGAACATGTTGATGCCAACACTTTAAATGAAGAACTATCCATTGTTTGTGAAAAATTGATAGAAAAATATAATTTGTTGAAAAAGAAAAGTCTAGGACTTAACAATGAAAATAAAGATTTATTTTCTAGACTTAACTTGGTTTTGCAAGAGAAGGTGGAGATTTCAAATGAGAGGGATTCATTGAAATCTAAACTAGACCTTGCACTAAAAGAAAATGAGATTTTGAAAAATAGAAATGATTGTAATAATGTTTTGAAGAAAAATAAAGTTTTAACTTCAAAACTTGATTTTGTTGTAAAAGAAAATGAATCCTTGAAAATAAAAATTGATTCTATTTCAAAGGATTTAGATGTTTGTTTAAAGAAAAATGAATCTTTGAAAAATGCTATAGATTCACATGTTTGCCATGCTAGTGTAGCTTCACCATCTAACTCATCTATTGCATGCCACACTTCTTCTTTAATTGAAAATGATATATCTATGCTAAAGAAGAATATGGATTGTTTGGGCTCCACTTTGAGCCAATGTGTTTTGAGTCATACACGTTTGGAATCTTTGTTTTGAAAGAAATAAGTTCCATCTTTGCATGCACACCCTCCACGGCATACACATGCTCCTCACGGTCACACCCATCACATGTATGCTCATGTGTACACTTGTACACATTGTGGACATAAGGGCCACCTTGCTAAATTTTGTTATGATAGAATACATGTTTCTAATTTAGCAACTAAATTTGTTTGGGTTAGAAAAGGTACTAACCCCCATGGACACAAAAGAGTGTGGGTACCAAAGACCACCCCTATTGTATTTGATGTAGGTGTGGGCTCTCGCATGACGTGAGAGCATCGGTACCTTGGAGTGGATGCGTTCCGAGCTTAAAGGAAACAATTTGGATGCATCACTTTCAAGGGATGTTTGGTGGGAGGACCACCTTGGTTTGGAGTACTAGAGAGGTGCCCTTAATGGTTTTGGTATCGATCCCTAACTCCTATTTACTTACATGCTTTCATATCATTTGTTTTATAGCATGTTTCAATGTTTATAGATTATTATGATAATGGCATGATTATTAGATCTTTGACTTGCATGTATAGCTTTTGAGACACCCATGTTTAAAATGGACCATTATTTTTGTTTCTCACCTTTGTTTTGCTATCATGTCTATCATAGTTCTAATAACATGAGGATTTACATAATAATCATGTTTATATTTATCATGTTGATTTATATCTTGTTTTTGTGCTTCATAATTTGATTACATGTTTAAATGTTAGTTTTCATTAAGACTAGGTATATACTTGTACATATAGTGGACCACAAATAAATCTATATATGTTTGTGCTTGAACGCTTATTTGTTCCCATTAGATGTGCTAGTATAGTCTAGTTTTGATGATTCATGCATTTTAAACTTGTATTCCCTATTCTAGACATGTTTTTATGATTATGTGTTTTCACTTCATGTATATGTCTATTTTGACAAACTTTAAGATATACATGTATACTCCTTGAGTCATTTGCTTTTCATGCAAATCTTTATATATGGACTCAATTGTGTTTAGGGATATGTATGTATACTTTTTGTGTTGTCAAGACATACATATACCTTGAAGTATAAATTGTTTTTAATGAAAATTTTAGTTTTTCATGTTTAAAGGAATTTTTGAGCTTGAATGCAAATTTTCATGATTATGATCTTCACATTTTATTTGTACACTCACATTTCTTGTTTACTCATGTTTTATTTTCATGAGTCATATTTATGCTTCATTGACTTGAGTGTTGGATATCATGTGAATTTCTTGTCTCATGAAAAATAATTTTGTTTTATTCCTTGGTTGAAGGATTTCGTATTAGTTAACAAATTTTTCTTATAACTAGTTAGTATTCTTCATTTGGTAGAGTTTTTCAAACATACAATAATTTTCAAACCTATTTTTGAAAACCCCTACCTTCCATACGGGCGGTTGGATGGGCGACCATGCCTATGTATGCTTTATATTGAAAATCTATTTAAACATGAGCTTGATTGGGTGGTAGGTTATATGAGTTATACGCTTGATCTTATTATTGTTGTTTCAATTGGTATCATTGGATCGTTTCAATTGGTATCAATATTGACATTTTTGTATACTCATATATTTGTATGTATGTATGCTTTCATTTCATATAGTATCAATTTCGATTGGTATCTAATTTTTCATACATATATAAATTTTGTTTATGCTAAAGCTTGAATTTTTAATGAATATCATATTTCAATTGATTAGTTTTCTTTTCAATTGGTATGCTAATACAAGTTTTTGCATAATTTCAAGATTTTATTTGTTTTCTCACAATTGTATCAATGCCTTTATTTACTTTCAATTGGTATCAATTCTTAAATGTTTTTATGTTTCCTTTCATTTGGTATCAAGATGCACTACTTTGACATATTTTTTTTTGGTATCTTAATTGATTGTCACCCCTTATTTACATCTTTTTGTTTTTAGACAAAAAGTGGGAGAACATTGCGTTTATTGTTTTTAACCCCTTTGTTGATTCTTTGGTTCGAACAAAAAGGGGGAGAAGAATTTATTGATTTGTTTTTACTTTAACCCCTTTGTTGATGATTGACAAAAAGGGGGAGAAGAATTTGAGTTTATATGCATGTTTTATGTTTTTAGAAAAAGAAAAGAAATTGTATGCATGTTTTATGTTTGATATCAAAAACATGTTTAATTATTGGTATCAAGAGCATTACTTAATTTAATTTTGGTATCAAAAGCATTTTTTATTAGTAATAAAGTTTTACCTTTTAAATTGGTATCAAGAGCATGTTTTGCAATTGGTATGTTTTGAAAATTTATTTAAGTGGTATCAAAAGCATGTTTATGTTTAATATTCATTGCATATATTTATTGTTTATTGCTATGCATGAGTTAAGGGGAGCTTCCTTGAAGCTTAACTTTAATCCATGCATATATAACTCCATGAGTTTTGTCATCATCAAAAAGGGGAGATTGTTGGCCTATAGGCCTTCCGCTCTAGTTTTGATGATGATTAACTCATATAGTTATGTTTACTAATAATCTTGTGATTTAGTTTCAGATCATTAATCAAGATATTAGTTGGTGATTACTTCAACAAAGGAGTTTTGAAGCCTTTCACATGGTGATTCTAGAGCCCGAGCAACAAGATCTTCATAGCACTCATTGGAGTCAAGCTCGGTGGATCACGGTGTTTTGGATCGAGTCGCCTTGAAGACGGAGTTCCTCAAGAAGACTTAGGTATCCTAGTTTAGATTGTGTTTTAGATCCAATTGTAAAGATTAGATAGTGTGATATGCTCAAGTTCACAATACACACACGTTTCATGTTTTGGATTCGTTTTTTCGGTTTTTGGTTTAACCGATATTGGTTTTCATGAATAGATAGTATCAATACAAGTTTACTTTGTTTAAATGTATATTAGATATATTCTATATGCATGTAAGCTTAATTTCCTAGACAAACTTATGTTGAGATGCCTATTCATGAGGTTTGGTGTTTTGTATTTTTAACAAAACATTGTTTTGGAATTAAAGTCAAAAACTATGATATATATTTGTTTCATGTATATTGGAATTATGTTCATATGCAACATGCCTAAATGTGTTTAAGTATCATGTTTTTGTATTTAAATGAGTTTTAGGTAAAATCAGATTTCCTATTGAAAAATTTAAGTTGGTAAAATACAGGTTTTGGTTTTCGAAAATATTTGTAAGACACAAAAATTGTTCAAAATGTTTGATATTTGTCTTGAAATTTTTACACAAGTTTATATTTCAATATAAATGATAAAACTATTTTTGTGAATTTTTAAGTATTTTATGGGATTTATTAAAATTATTTAAAACCCAGTTTTCTGACCCAGATTGCCTTCTGCCAGGCTCTGGCGGTCGACCGCACGGTCGACCGGACCCAGAGTCGGTTGACCGGGCGGTCGATCGACGTGCACAGGTCTGCGCACGTTGGCCTGGCATTTGGGCCGGTCGACCGGGCGGTCGACCGACCAGAGAGCTCTGCTCTCTGTTTTTCTACGGTCGACCGGCCGGTCGACCGCAGGTCTCCAACGGTCATAAATATGACCGTTGGCGGTCGACCGCCAGCCGTCTCAGGCTGAGAATTCAGCCTAACGGCTAGTTTTGTATTGGGACTATAAATACCCCATTGCTTTGAGTTTTTGGTTAAGATTTTTAGAGCTAAAAATTTCGACTCCCTAGTGTTTATTTCAGCAAGTTTTCAAAAGGTTTTTGGTGCTTAAAGAGTTCATCTCTATTTGTTTCAAAAAGGGTTTGGAAAATTCAAGAAAAAGAAAAGCTTTGGGATTGGGTTTTTGATCTTCATTGTATTCTTATCCTAGCTATTTTCCCATAGTTTTTCCTTGAGTTTTTGATTTCCAAACACTTGTTTTCCACTTGAGCTATATCCTCTATCCTATTCTATAGGATCATTTATTTTGTGGAAAAGTAAATGTTTTGTGGTTGAGATATACCACTGTTGTACCCTCCTTGATTTGTTGGTTGCTCCCTCTTTGGTAGAGGTTGAGGTTGTGGTTTACTCCCTCTTGGTGAGGTGGAGTTGGTTGGTATTTGTATCCCTCTTCAGTAGAGGTGGATTGTGGTTGTATAGCCTCGGTGGAGGTTATTGGTTGAGAGAGGAGTTCGGTACTCCCGGTTGTTGTACAAATCCTCCTCGGTGGAGGTTCCCTCGGTGGGAGTCCTCAGTGGACAAGATAGTGGATTAGAAATCCTTCTCGGTGAAGGCGGGGACGTAGAGCTAGGGGCTCGAACCTTGGAACATATCTTTGTATTTGCGTTTGATCCATTATCTCTAAACTCTCTCTCCTTTATTTGTGTTGAGCATTGCATCTTTCATATCATTCATATTGCTTGTGTTGTGCCTTGCATTATTTCATATTGCTTATCATCCTTATATGCTTGGTTGTGTTTGTTTGTGTGCCTCACTTGTGCTTAACCATGAGAGCTTCATATAGCGCCTCAACTCTTATTCAGAGGAATCAAGAAGAGTTAGTCCAGAGCCCTTCACGGGGAATTCGGCTACACTCGTTGGATGCACGAAGTGTTGTCGCAAATTAGTTCTAAATTCCGCATTTAGTTCATTAGATTAGCCTTATCACCTATTCACCCCCCCTCTAGGTGATTTCATCTCTGTGGTGAATTCATCTTTGGAGTCAACCTCGACCAATGGAGATAGTTGAAGGAGAAATCATTGGAGGTTCGGTCATGACAGGTGTCTCTGAGACAGTGATAGTGACCACTACTGAAGGAGAAGGAGCAATCTTCGAAAGTGGAGTCTTCACGGGAGTAAGTGTGGGGAAGACAAAATCAGTAGTAGTCTCCAGGCGAGCACGCTTAATAATTAAAGTGGAGGAGTCCAAACCAGCAATCGCCACCAGATCTCCAGTAGAAGGGGATGAAGGAACAGACAAAATCAGCATAACTTGGTTGTAGGCGTAATCCTAACTTCACTTTGCCCCAGTTCCTGTGCAGGAGAAGGAGCTGGAGGAACCAGCTCTGTCTCAACTTTCTCTGGTACATCCACAACTAAGGAGGTCTGTTGTTGTGGGTCTGTTGTTGTGTTATATTCTGATATACGATGTTCAACATCGTAAAATCCAGCACTGGGGGAACAACACTCTCTCCCTAAAAAGGTTTTGATACTGAAGCAATCGACGTAGGAGCACTTACAAATTAAAAATAATCAGAAGCCTTATATAGAAAGCAACTACCAAAAAGGAGAGACTATATCAATACCTGGAGAATTTGAGATTAGGCCAGGGGTGATCTCATTACTAGCCACCTCATCGAGAGTGATCCCAGTGGAAGTATCCTCAGTGGCAGTAGCGGTGACATCTTCATTGATAGCTATTCTGGTACCACTGACCTCTCCTACCTCCACCTTGGTACGAAATGAGTCAGAAATTTTAGTCTCTATGATAGAGGGCTCCATAAAAGAGGCCTGGACTTCCTCTTGGATCAGCTGATCGGTCTGTGCTCGTTCTCCAGAGGCCTCAAGGATCTGTACATCCTTGTCCTCATGCTCCTGAGTGCTAACCTCCCATTGAACAGAGAGATTAGCGTCAGGTGCTTGCATCTCAATTTTGCATTATTATTATCATACTTGCACATTATCCTTGATTATTCTTTATTTAACCTTTCTATTTAATCTTTTTTTTATTATAGTGTGCAGTTACTTAAATTGGAAGATAAGGATAGAGGAAGTTTCTATTTTATCCCTAATCGTATCTAAATTTGGGTTTCAATTTAAATCAATTTGAAATCAAGAGGAGAAAAGGATAAATCATTATTTTCACAATTCACAATTAAAATCAGAAGATATATGTCTAGAAGATGGATGGGATAAAACTAATCCTAATTAGAGATAAAGAGGATAATTCAATTAAATTTGAAGTTCAAAATCAATTCAGACTCGGATTTAGACTGAACATCTCCTAGTATTTTGATCATAACTTTTGCTACAGATATTCAAACGTTATGATTCAATATGCTACAGAAAGAGGATTTAAATTGCTACAATTCTTATGTTAATCACTATGTCTTATTCAGCATGCTCATTAGTCAGAGTCAGTAATTAACACATCGACTTGCTGCTGATTAGTTTAGAATTGAATTCCCATATTGAATTGAGATTGGATTAAAAATCTTAAGTATCTTATTGTGATTGGCTCTGAGGCCAATTTAAAGAGCTGAAATCTCTCATAATCACGCATCTCCATATCAGAGATCATAACTTAGAATTTTTCTTTAGTTTCTCTTACAAATTTTTTATGTAATTTTTAGGATTTAGTTCTAGTTTAAGTTTTGTAAAGAAGAAGGGGGATCTTTATAATTGAAGATGGTAGCATCAATAACAAGGTCTTTTTTTTCAATTTGTCTTTGTTTACTTGCTTTCATTACTTACTTTCTCTTTTACTATGCTTTCTTTAGTTTTCACCATGAATAGCTAATTTTTTCATGACTTGCTAAACTCTCCACCACTACTTTTAATTTTAAGTTAGAAGAAACTGATTGGATCATATGCATGCTTAATCCTAGGATTAGTTAAAGTTCTTGAAGGCACACGACGATGACTATTTAAATCTATATATGTTAATACTTTTCAATGGTTTTCTTATTCTATATATAGATAGCTTTGATAGTTTAATATTGAATCTTGGTTATTCTATTTATTTTATGCTTAGAAGGAATTGATACTTTAATGTTAGATCTTGGTTAGTGTTTATTTCAAATAGCGTTTAGTTTTTATCTTATGTATCTTGCTTGAATTAAAGGCAACTCCAAAGTTTAACTTTTATGACCTAAAGTAAAGTAAAATCTTGTTTGGGTTAGTAAGTTAGTAATTGTAGATGATTAGCAGCCATATTTCTTTAATTATCTTAAATTAAAGTAATCTTAAATTATAAAGTAATACCACCAACAATCAAGTAACATACTTCTAATCTTAAATTATCTTTGTTTTTTTATAATCATCAGGTAGCGTGTCATCAATACCCTCCAAACTGAAGTAATGTTGTTCATCTACCTGTCCATAAGTGAAAAGAGGTTTGTACATAGGATCTTCTTTGTTCGCACCTGTGATAAAAGAAAAAAAGTTAGTCACCAAAATGAAGAAAAGAAGAAAAGCTATGAAGAAGAGGATGAAAAGTGATCTTACCAAAACCTTGAATGAACTTCTCATAAGCTTTCGCATGAACTGAAACCTGACAAGTGGAGGAGCAGGGCGGAATGTATGCGATGGATTCTCCCGCTTTCTTAAAATGTAAATCTTCTTGGACATGACGGGAAGGTGTGCTGCCCATCTTCTTCTTCTTCTTCTCGGGTGTCCTGGGAGAAAATCCTTTTGTTTTCATTTTAGGGGCATGTTCAGGTCTTCCCCTTCTTTCCCCTCTTCAGCACCTTCTTCAGCAACAACATGCTGAACTGATCTGCCACTCATACCTTCTTCAAAATGAGGGCTTCAAACAACTGATATTTTGCTTCCTTCAATGGCTAAGAACTCATCCATGCCTGGCACTTAGACATACTTACCTTGCTCCTGGTCTTTTGCTTTTCCCTACAATCAGCCTGCGATCCATTTGATGCCAGAGGAATTCACATTATATGATACCAGATGCGAGTTGAATACCTTATACCACTTGCAGAACCCCAAAGTTGTCAATAGATTTGGAGTCTACAGTGGCATGCAAAATTGAGCTCCCATGCATCCAGAGATGTAATACCTCCAAGTACGAGCACCATCGATGAGGCTCCCCAAGTGCCCTAGCCGAGGGTTCGGATTACCAACATACAATTGGTTATAACCAAACTGGCGAGAAAATCGACTTGGCAAGTATGACTCAAGGTAGCAGATGTCCCCATAGCGGTAGTCGGATGCTGAGTAGCCACCCAATCGAAGGGAAGAATGAGTATCCACGTCATCTTGAAATTTCTTGCCATATCTTGCACTTGGGATATGAGGAAAGCATCAAAAAGTGTATATGAGTCTTGATGATTCAGCACTTTTTAGATCCCCGCAATGTACTTCCCCTCCTAGTGTGAATTCTTGAATCTTTAGAGGTGAGCATAATAGGTACCCTCTGGTGGCTTCTCCCCTGGCTGGATAATAATCGGGCAATGCAGTGCGAACCACGCCATTAAATAAGCATATGCTAGTTCTACTCTAGGGGAAGGCCCATAGTGGGGAAAATTTAATTCCATTCCTTCCTTCTTGTTTGTCATCCTTTTGAAAATGACTCGGTCAAACTTCGGAGTCCGCTTTGAATCCGACAGACCATAGCAAGAAACAAGCCAAGCAATTTCCCATTCACCAATTGAACTGTTTTCCATCAATCTGTAAAGGGGAAAACTTACAAAATATTTGAGAAGAATTACAAATAATTGATAAAAGGAATAAAAATTACAAGCGCTCTCTTTTCTCAGAGTTTCTGGGGAAGTACGCTGGTGGAAGTTTAGTCAACGCGCGACCACTTTGTTCTATTGACGATGTGAGTGGTTTGAGTTTTCGAGTCTTCTACTTAGGAATTTCCTTCTCGCTTGGTTTTGGAAATCCTTTGCGGGAGAAAATTTTTTAGGGTATTAGCATGCTGAAAGAGAAAAGCAAGATTCTCTTAAAGAGCTCAGAAGTTAGGGATGAGAGAAGTCCAGTCTCTTCTCAAGAATCTCCAATCGACAGCCAGCAGCCTGATAAGAAAATTCTAGCCCATAGCCTACCTAGTAATGGGCTATTTATAGGCATTATGGTGTGTAACAACCCCTCCCAAAAGCCAACAGATTGATTTAGTCAATCTGATCTAACTTCGCTCGTGTAGCCAGTATAGCTTTGCAGTGAAGCAAATCATCACTGGAGCGAAGTTAGGGACCCCCGCATGCAGTCACTTACCCAACTGGCTTAAGATTTGTTGCAACAATCCCTTGATTCTCTCCACTAATCAAGAGATTTGCCTTGATCCTCTCCAACTGATTGAGGAGTGATTGGATCAAGGCAAAGAACTGTCAAATATGTGATAAGAATCACATCAATCTCGTGCTGAGATTTAAATAGTTAAAAATGACTGTATAAGCTCGCGACGGAGCTAGCTCACGACGGATCTAAGGAAAGAACCTCATGTGAAGCTAAGCCCATAACGGAGCTATTGAGCTTTCTGGAAAGCTTGCACTTAGCTCTTATCAGAGATATGCAAAGCTTACAGCGAAGCTTAGAAATGAGCTCTCAGTGGAGGTAGAAGATGACTCTCAGCTGAGCTATAAAGAGTCTCATGTGAAGCTAGCAGATATAGCTTGCAATAATGTTAGGTATTTAACTTCCTGAATTTTCTTTAGAGGATAACAAGTGGCACAATGTCTGCTTCACTAGATCAGTAGAGTTCAAATCACCGTCTTGTCCATCAGGGATGGACAAGTCTTCAGCCTGTCTACGACTTGTCTTTTGGAAGTATCGACAAGTTAGACATCATTCGGACCGGTTTAAGTGTTGCCTAGGAATTTTTCTTTTTGGAGTGTTAAAAAAATTCCCTTCAAAGTTTTCTTGAGTCTGCAATAGATTGGTTCAGATTCTAAAATACTTTGAATCTGAAGTCTGAGACCCAAATTGCTTAGGTAAAGCAAGCCCGTTAGGTGCAACCGTACACTTGCTAGGTAACCAGGGGGTTTTAACCTAGGGGTTCCCTAACAAATGAGCCCTCGGCAGAGCTGGAAGATGAGCCCTCGGTGGAGCTGGAATAAAGCTTCAGGCGAAACTACAAACGAGCTTTTAGTGTAGCTCATGTTAGCTTCGTGTATCAGCTGAAGCAAGCCTATAGCGAGGCTAACAGAGAAGCTCTATGCGGAGCTACTGGGTAAGCTCTCAGCGGAGCTGAAGTGAACTGTCAGCAAAATTCAATGGTGACCTCGTAGCGGAGCTAAAATAAGTCTTGATGCGAAGTTGAGTTTTGTGTCTGGGTGAAACCAATTAATTTCGCTGTTTTAGGTTCTCGAACCTCCAACAGTAATTTCAAATTTAATTTTGAATGGCAGCTTGCACTCTTTTTGAGGAGGCGAAGCTAGGCTTTTCATTGCCTATAAAAGCCCAAGGGCTACAAAAGAAGTCATCTTCTTCTTTAAGCTTCGCTGAGCTATAGGGAATTGAACTAACCCTCTTTTCTTCGAGATTTTCTGAGAATGTTTCATCTTTGCTAATGGCAACAAAGCAATGCCCAGGAAAGGAGGCCGCTACCTCCGCAGTGGTGATGTCCCCACTTACGTTCGTCGAACGGCCGATTGTTGGTAGGGGTTTGCCCCATTCAAAGATTTTTTTTATTCTCTTTTTGCTGCCCTTTTTGTCTTAATCCGCACAAGATTTTTGAGATTTCATCATGCTTTTATGATCTCAAGGAGTTGATCTTTCTCATTTTTGATCTTCTTAAGTTTTAGAGAATTTATTACCCCTTAGTTTTGAAGATCAAAATCATGAACTACGTGGTTTCTTCTTTAAGCTTCTGAGTGAAGCTAGCCCTTGGGGTTTTTTTGCATCTTCTTTGGCCGATGCTTGGGCTTTTGAGCTGAGCTAGCTCCTTTGCATTCCTTTAAGGAGAATTACCTTTTGCACTTTTGAGCGAAGCCAGCCCTCAGGCTTTTTCGCATTCTGCCAAGTAACAGAATGCGAAGGTGGGCTTTGCAGTGGGGCTAATTTTTTTTCAACTTCCATGTAAAGTTAGCCCTTGTGGCTTTTAGCGTTGTTCCAAGGTCTCATTTCAAAGTGAAGTTAATTATATTTTGAAGAGCGAAATTAGCTTCGCTTGAGGAACGAAGTTGGGTCTGGGTTAACTTCGCTCAAGAAGCAAAGCTATGCCTTTGCAATTTCTCTGCTTTTTGGTCAGAGATTTAACATTTTTATTTTTTCTTCTATTTTGTAGTATACTATGCTCACAGTCTATCCAACACTCTTTTCGAGACTTTGAGGGGGATCGACAGGAATAAACATATCCAATTTAAGTGGTAGGCCTCACTGTTTACTAAGGGGAGTACTCCAGAATGCAATGCCCTCATCTTGGGCGGGGATGAGCAAACCCTTCAATCGATCATATCAACGGCCTTTTTTGAGGGAGAGAACCGAGCGATCCTCGGGAAGCTCGATTTTTTGTTCGGAGATGCAGCATCGGACACGGATCAGCAGTTACTTGCTGGGGAAGGGCAATGGATCTATACCTTAGATGGAGATCAGTACTATTTTCCTGAAAGCAAGTGCCACTACCCTTTGGCCTTCTTTCAATCGGTCACAATGCCGAGATTCATGAGATGGGGTGTTAACTGAAGCACGGAATTGGTGCATATAGGGGCCCTGACCCTACATGGTTTCACCCGAAGTGGACCTCCTCGCAGTGTTGTTGTTTTGCACCCAAGTAATCTCAATCGCGAGGCGCTCGTGGGGAAGATTCTTACCCAGGCTTCAATTTTCTTGAACTAGTTCATGAAGGCGGGGGGCAATATCTAGTTGTCATATTTTGGACACCAGGGTGGGTGTGTTCCTCCAAGCAGGCATGGTGGAGCAGCCTTATATTATATGTGTTGGATATCTTTGGAGCTGATTTGAAGCGATTGGGGCTTTAAGAAGTTATAAGGGCCACCTGCTTTGGGATCAATATCAGCATTCCCACCTTCTATGCCATCATGGAGATGTATTGTCCAGCGTCAGGAACTTTCTTCATGCCGGTCGGTGAGTTGGGAATGGTGCTCCATGAAATGTGGGAAGTATCTAATCTCCCCATGGGTTTGTTACCATATAAGGAGTACTTCCTCTGGGCCGAAGAGTTGATGCAGTTGGAGAAGAATGACGAGGCACTTTATGAGATGTACATGGAGCTAATGTGCCACTATTACATCTTTCTCTATCCCATCCTAGCCATTGAATGGTGATTAGTTTAAAGTCCTAGATCGTGTACTTATTCCCGATAGTGGATGGGCCTGTCGTGGATCTCCATGCTTCGGTGGTGGAGAATAAGATTGCTAAGGCATTAACAGCCGGGAATCATGAAGACATTATCATAGAAGAGGATGGTGATGAATATGAGTGAGGGTACATCTTCTTAAGCTTCAACCGCCAAGCCTCCAGGTCGCTTTCTCAGCAATCATTGTTGCCTGGATTTCTGTTAGCTTTGTTAAAGAGGTGCGTGGTCCCATCACCACCTCATGATGGCATTGTGTCTTTCGCTATATTTCCAGTTGTTCAGCTAGTACATCGGCACTTGTTAATCCTACTACCCGCTATGGTGTACAGCATTCAGAGTGGGCTCCGGATGCTGACAAAACAGTTTTGCAGAAAAAAGGCTATCAATCTGGCAGGCAAAGAACTTGTCAAAATGAAGGAGAATGAAACTATCTCAGAAATGGTTACAAGATTCACCGACATAACCAATTCCTTAGCATCCCTTGGAAAGGAATACACCCAAGTCGAAAAAGTTCGCAAGATCCTTCGTGCACTCACACCAAATTGGGAGAAGAAGACAACTACAATCAAAGAAGCGAATGATCTCTCAACAATGTTATTAGAAAACCTTGTTGGTAATCTAATGTCATATGAAGTGCAACTCAAAGAAAGAAAGAAGGATGAACAACAATCTCTCTCAAAGAAGAAAGAACTTGCCTTCCATGCATCCTCAGACACGGACAATTCAGATAACGATGAAGAGGAGATGGCAATGCTTTCAAGAAAATTCAGAAGATTCTTAAAGCAAGGTAAATTCAAATGTTTTAACTGCAATAAAACAGGTCATATGAAGAAGGATTGCGCATTGCTCAAAAACAAAGGTAAATTCAAGAGCAAAAAGTTCAGAAAGAAGAAAGACTTCCAAGCATCATGGGAAAACAGTGATTCCTCTTCCTCTGACGAAGAAGAAACCACTGAACATGCCAACATTTGTGACATGGCGCTAGAAGAAGATGAGGTACAATATACTGAACTTTTAGATGCATTCCATGAATTATTTAATGATCTAAAGAATGAAAAATGAAAATAAAGTTTTATTAAAGGAAAATGAAAAACTTTTCAAAGAAAATTCATGTTATGCTTCTCAAGTTTCTTCTATAAATTCTCAAAAAGATGATTTTGAAAAAGTGATATCATCATTAAAAAAGATAATGAGAAATTTATAAAAGAAAATATTTTGCTTAAAAAGGAAACTGTGTCTTTAAATGAAAGAATTTCTGTGTTAGATAAAGACGTGTCAGTTTTCAAAATAAAATATGAAGAGATTTTGAAAAATGTGACTAAGTTTAATCAAGGAAAAGAAAAGTTGAATGATTTATTATCATATCAAAAGATGTCACATAATCATTATGGTCTTGGATTTTTTGAAAAATCTTCATATGTTAGTAATCCATATAATTCTTTTGTGAAAAGAAAGTCTGATAATATTTCAAAAAGAATTAAGAATAAGTTTATATGGATTCCTAAAAATTTAAGCATTTTTGACAAAAATACTTATATTGCATCATACATACATGATATATGAAATTCATGCAATTATGTGTATACTAACAGATGGAAACTAAATTCAAATTGGGTTTGTTCTCCTAAAGGTTAATGTTTTACTTTTATGATTGGTACCATCTAATGTTTATCTTTCAGGTACCACATAAGAAGTTTGATAAGGATATTACTTCAAATATTTATCATACATGTTATGATATATCTGTTGCAGGGGGAGAACACAAGTGTTTCTATATTTGTTATAACCCATTTTCTACAGGGGGAGAACATATAACTTATTTTCTGCAGGGGAGCATTTGTGCACACAAAGTGTCATCATCAAAAAGGGGGAGAATGTTAGAACTTAATTTTAATGATATATTTGTGAAGACATCATTTGGAGCTCTATCTCAAGCCTATTCAAGAGTTCTACATGATCAAGACTTCCCAAAGAGAGTTGATAATGATGTGTATTGTAATTATTGATAGCATGTTAAAAGCCTTGACACACACACACACACACATCATAGTCTATTAGTCGACTTATAGCTTTCTGTAGTCGACTTATACATGGTATAGTCAACTTATCAATTTCCCTAGTCGACTAGCTTTTTGTCCTGAAAGATCCCAACTCTCTGTTTGTCACTGTTAGTCGACTTAACAGTTTATATAGTCGACTAATAAGTATTGTAGTCGACTTATACCCTCCTTCTAGTCGACTAATAGATGGCCTAGTCGACTTATAATATAGTTCTGGTCGACTTGGTTCAGTTTCCAGAAACTTGTCTTTTGAGTTTATCATGACCTAGTAGACTTGGTCTCTTCTATAGTCGATAACCTTGAGAAATTTGCCTACCCTAGTCGACTAACCTCATATCTCAAGTCGACTAATGGCAGTTTCTGACTGTTGGATAGTTTCTATTTTCTGGTGTTTTCTTCAACGTTATCCAACATTTAAACATTCAAAATGGACCAAATAACTACCCTAACTAACGATAGAGTTCAACTATAAATAGGGTTGTTATCTTAGGGTTCAAACACCAATTCAAATTTATAGTTTTCTGACCAAAAATCTTGTTCAAAATTCTGGTTCTCTGAAAACTGTTCCCACTTTCTGTTTCTTCACCAAATTCCTACTCCAAAGTGAAGATTTCTGAAAGTCAACCTATAATAGCCCTTGTTCACAAGCACATTCAGATTCAAGGCTTATAGGAAAGTTTGTAATCACTCAAAGGAAGCATTGTACAAGAGCGTCTTCTTGGTGTAGAAGAGAAGTTGTACAAGGTGTTGTGGTCTTCTTTGTTATAAGAAGAGTTGTATACATTTGGCAAAGGGGATTTGTCAAGTGGGAGACAAGATGTTGATTTTGGGTGTACAAAGTCAAAGGATAAAGGAAAATCTCAAGCGGGTGGCTTGGGGACTGGATGTAGGTCACATGGACTTTTCTGAGATTTAATTTGCGTTTGCTTAACTTTTCTGAGATTTAATTTCCTTTTATTGCAAGTTCTTTATTTATTTAACTCTAATCATCTTTTGTTTAGTATATGTGTTAACATTGTATTTTAGATCCACAATTGGCATCATCTCGGGACCAACAGTATTTATACACATGTATAAAATAAATTAATCATTAATATTAAGTAATCTAAATAAAATTAATAAAAGTAGAAATATAGTATTATTAGTTAGGGGATATTACATTCTACCCACCTTACAAAAATTTCGTCCTCGAAATTTCAATAAAGTAGGGAATGATAAAAGAATCCAAATTCAAGAAGAAAACAAACAAGCTTCCATGTTGCCTCGCTGGGACACCACGATTCCGCTGTGCGCTCTAATCTCTGCCATCGATCAGGTCCGAAAGCCAGTCCCAATAGTCAATACCGAGGAAAAGGATCCGAGACGAAAGATAGGAATCAACAGAAAAATACAGATCGATCCGAAAGGAATGTTAAAATCAGAGGCATCAACTGATTCAAGTGATGGACTTAGAAAGGAAGGATGATTTATTCTCAAGTGGACTAATATTATTGTGTGAATACTATATGTTTACTGCAGTGTAAATATAACTCGTCTCAGGTCACAGGAATGAACTTGGTCTGTTTTATTTGCGAACCGGCTCGGATACCAAAAAACCCTGTCATACCCGCTTCCCAAAATATGTGAAAACGGGGTCGCGACGAAATTCGACGATGTATATACGCGAGGAAAATATCCCACGTATACACGCTAAGCCTAAAGTAACTTGAACAAGCTATATAAAAAAATCTATTATGATAAATTAATATCACTGCAATAACATCTATAAATGTCCACACTAGATAATAGATGAATAAAGGAGTAAAATAAGCAATGAGTCCAATATATCAAGAATCAAGGAAAAGACAGAATAAAAGAAAGTAGGAATACCAGAAATCGAAAAGAGAGGACTCAAGGCTCCTCGCAAAGCATTCGATTACACGAATACCTGAACAATATAAGAAAGTGTCCAAAATCCTGAACGTGCGAATCTAGTTTCGTCAGAAGCGACCTAATGAGTGTGTGTGTGAAGGGAAAGGTGTTCGTGCATAATAACAATGTAAGTAATAACAATATGATAACTGAAATAAAAGACAACAGAATAATCAATATCAAGAACAGAGCTATAAACAATATGTAACTGACATCATAATAAAAGGAAACAACTAATGTCAAGATGTGTAACCTAGCATCTGTCACTAGGTTTACAATCCGGTCATGTGTACGATCTATGTCTATCATAGTTTATATATGTATAGTCAGGTGATAACGGTAGTCACAATACACTATAAACAATTCATTATTATTTATTATTCAGTGAACACCAATTGCCACCTATAATAGATGCATCCCATACTACGCCTATCACACGTGTCAATCAGAGTCCTGAGTTATTGATACTGATTGGTTGGGAACATTGTCCATGTTTTAGGTGGGTCCCGTACATACCCGGGACCACGACTCAGATGCCTGGCGCTGAACCAGGCCCGTCCGCCAGGTAGTCAGTAACAGTAATAGTACTCACAGTATCACTGTAGAACAATACTCACAGTAACACTGTGGAACAATAAACAGATGGGATGTTAGTCATCCCCCGGAATCTTGCAATAGAACTGTAAGTCGGCTACGCAACCTGTATCCTAGGACCACCCAAAATACAAATGCTGTCTCCTCCATCAATTTTCCCAATCCCAATGTAAGTTGTCCATTACCTTATTATGTATTCAATTCAATTAAATCAGTCAATGTCCATATTACCTAGAATACTGAGACGATATGGTGACAATAACAATAACAGTACAACAACAATAAAAATAATCGTATACACGGTGAATAGTAATAAGAACAGTGTAACCGTGTATATGATGAATAGAGTTGTACCGAGTTTATGGCCTAACGATATTTTTCCCATTAACTTTCAGTAACATGAACAATATGTTTATCAGGTAGGTATCATGTATAATCAGTGAAGTTACTTAAGTGGTATCATGATGTCCATGACCAAGAATATTATGCCAGGTTTATTATGAAAAAAAGCATTCATAAGACAATTTATTTGTATTTAATACATGCAGACGTGAACTAGTAACTAACAGGCATGAAACATAATTGAGTTTGAACAATTATTTAAACATAAAATAAAATTTATTGAAACAGACAGGATAAAACACTCACTGAAATTATACTGAAATACTCAATGAGAAAACAAAGAACACTCACCTGGGCTTATCACGCGTCCAAACACCAATAGAAGAAATCTACATTAATATATATATTCGAATTAGAATTTATTGAATTTTTATATAAGAGATTCTATTTGATGTTATACAGTATTTTAATTTAAAGGCGGATGGTCCAGATCTTAAAACAAGTTAGTATGATGATGTATTCAGTTTATAGGATTATTTAGATTTTATTTACTGAATTTTATGGGGTTTAAATGGTTAAAAACATGAAATTTTCTTAACGGGTCTGAAAGTTGGAATAGCTGGTTTCAACTTAGAAGGCAGCGATGCAGTTCAATATGACATGTAACTACTCCCAAAAGTTTTCAGTAGGTTCTAGGGTTTACCTAGATAATTATCCCTATTTTACTTATTTTTTTAAATTTTTATCTAGCCAATAAAATTGTTTTTCAATAAGTTAACGGGTCTGTTTTATATTTGTATCGAGTTAAAATAGATTAGAACCCATACTATTTTGGGTGGACTGAAACTGATCTTCCTAAAATTGGGTTTCAGAATTAATTTGTACTTTTTTCTTTTCTTTTCTGTTTTCTAGCCAGGCCCGTTGGCCATGCCCATTTTTTTTCTTTTTCTTTTTTTTTTTTTACGGTTTGGCCTAATCTGGGCCAGTGGCAGCCTAGGCCACTAGCCTGGCCCAATAATCCAGGCCTGGGATTCTGCACTAGGGCGGTAGCCCAACCTTTTTTTCTTTCTTTCTTTTTTTTTGTTTGGGTCTTACCTGGCCCAGTGGTGGCCCAGACCACTGGGCCTGGCCATTTTTTTTGGGGGGGGGGGGGGTGGCTGCTGCTACACAGCAGACTGGGTCTGTTGGGTCTGTGCAGCAGTAGCTGCTCTCGGCTTAGGCCGAGAGCAGCCCCTTTTTTTTCTAATTTTTTAAGAATATTTTCTTTTTCTTTTTTTCTTCATTAATGATGTAATGATAAATTAGCCTATGTATCTAATTTAGGTCATTGGGGTTAGGTTCTAAAATTTTCTTTTTTTGAAAGGAAAGTTTTTAATATGCAATTTTTTATTTCGTACAATTTATTTTATTTGTAATTTTTTTGGATGAGATTTAAAATTCGTGAAAAGAAGAAATTAAACATTATATATCATTAATTTATAGTTCATACAAATTTATCTACATTTTAGGGGAGATTTAAGTTTCATAAAAAAATCATGTTATATCATTAAATTCTTATTATTGCAAAATAATTTTTATCTAGATCTTTAGATAAGAATTTTTGATGAAAAATTCATGGGAAGATAATCTAATCATGACACTTTAAAACAAATTTTAATTCATAAATTTTGATTTTACTTACTTGGATTGAATTCCTAAGCCTGCTCCTCAATCTCCATGCCTCGGACACGTTCCTCCGTCTCGATCGATTCCAAGGAGAGGTAAAGGGAGGAAGAAGAAATATTTTATTTGGATTTCTTTCTTACTGTCATTCTCTTTTTTTTTAAAGAAGCAGGAGAAGGGGTTATGTTAATATAATAGGATAAGATCTTTTAGGTTAAAATTTTTAGCAATTAGTTTGTTAAGATAAGAATTCAGGTTGTTAAGATAAAGATCCTTAAAGATCTCATCTGATCTTTTAGTTGGAAATTTGAAATTTAAATTTGGCTTTAGCTTTGTTTAAATAAATTATGATCTCCTACCGAACCACACACCAATGTGGCATTATGGTTTATGTGTTAGGATTTGGTAAAAAGGATATGAATTCGAAACTTGACATAAATAAATTAAGCTAACAATTATATAATTTTATTATTATTATATTTTTTTAATTACAATTATTACTATATTTCTTTTTTTAGTTCTTTCTTTCTTTATTTTATTTTATTTACTTTATTTCTTGTATGTGTTAAATGGGTTATGGTTTATTGGATAATAGGATTATGGGTTGGAAAAGAAGATCAATTAAGAATAATACAAACAATAAAATAGTAATGCTCATAATAATATATAAAATATAATACATACATATAGTTGTATAAATGCAAATCAAAAACATATACACTTAACATGTATGTACATGTATTTATACACATGTATAAAATAAATTAATCAATAATAATAAGTAATCTAAATAAAATTAATAAACATAGAAATACAGTATTATTAGTTAGGGGATATCACAGGTGTACTGGAAGTTTAATTGACAGTGCTAGGGCTTGGAGGTACTTCATTGTCGGGTGCACCGGGGCTCGGTTTTGCTTGCCCCATCAGACTCCTACGCTGCTCACAACTCTCAGCTTCTGCCAATGGTATAGCGTGTCAAACACACATCCCCCATATATAAGTGAACTTTTTTGGGATAACTTTGATTGCAGCCTGATTGAAGGGGAAGGCGGAAGAACAACAAAAAGGGAAACATGTTCGAGTGCCTAGAATGGAAGAGTACCTTGCTGATTATGTTAGCGAGGCTTCAGTGGTTGCAAGCCCTCAGCTGAAGAGGTGGGCATCGGGGCTGGTGAGGAAACTGCCATAAGTCGTCATCCAGGTGAAGTAGGTAGTGAGCCCATTCTGAAGGTTGTTGTCACTGCTAGCATCAGAGAGAAAGAGAAAGAAGACGAGGATCGTGATATCGATTTTAAGCGAAAGTGAAGATTGTCTTTTTCAGCCATTTCTCCCATTGCTTCTCCCTAGAAGAAGGTAAAGTAGACCATCGGACCCTCTGGTCAGCGTCGAGGGATCCTTCAAATTAGGGAAGTGGAATCACCAACGATTGATGTTCCTCCCCCGCTGTCCTAGTGATTATTGCTCCGGCTCCGTCAGTGTTTGCTCTAGGTCAAACCAGTTGCTGGTATGTGTTCACCATAATTCATGTTGGTCATAGGCAAGACAAGGTTCTTTTGTTGCAGTTGTTTACCTTTGTGACTAACTCTAAATCATAGAATGCAGATGAAGAGGATAAGAAAACATGGGTTGCCTCCTTTCCACACCATATAGATGATGTGGGAAACTATCTGAACCCTAAGATCCTGGGGAAGAGATGCAAGATATTAGGCTTTCTACCTAGGTCGGGATTACTAGTCGGGCGGATGAGGCGGAGGATGCAGAGGTCACTGAGACCCGTAAGGCCCTTGTAGAGGATGTCCCTCCTTCCGTTGCCTCTGTAGATAAGCCAGCCACCGAGAGTTCTTTAGTTGAGACACCTGTTCCTGAGATTACTCCTCCCACAGAAGCTGCTACAACCGAGCATGTTTCCACCACTGAGCTTGTATCTACTGAGACTCCTTGGGGCGAGGTGGCAAAATTTGGCCTTGCTACTTTATTCTCTGTGAGCAAGTGAAGGAAGAAATTTCACTAGCGATTGATCTTGTATTTCTGGGTCTTGTTCATCAAAGAGCTATCCAATAGAAGGTCGCGTCGGTAACGGTTGAAACAGAGTCCTTACCAGAAGAAGGTGGAGATCAGCCCGAGCCTTAGATGGTGTTGTCTCTGGTTGCACCAACTGCGTCTAGCCTCTCAGAGTCCACGGAAACTGGTTCGTCGACACCCCTAGTTGAACTGATCCCTACGGCCGACTTTCGATTCATGGTAGATGTTCCTCCGAAGACTCCTTTTCCAAGGATTGCTCAAATTGCCGCGTTTCCAACCCTACCAGAGTCATCTACTATTCCTTGCATTAGCAGATCCCTCCTGCATCTATCTTTCCTTCTCCAGTCAAGGTCGAATCTCAAGATGAATTTATTAGGGAACTCATGGATTACTTCTATGATAGCTTGAAGCATTACCTCCTTATGATTTTTAAGAGCACCCGTACTTCTTTAGTTTCTTTGAGAATCATTTTCTCCCAAGCGATAGAAAATATTCAATATGTTAGAGGGATTGTAGAAGCTGTATTCTTGGAGGAAGTGGTCAAAAATCTTTAGAAGGATGTCAGTAAATGGAACTAGCCGAAGAAGCAAGACCTTACTCCTCTAGTGGAAGCCGAATTGGAGCGTCTAATAGAATAGACGAAGAAAAATTATCTTAAGATGTCCTAGGAAATAGAGGTTATATCTCAGGAGCTTAAATTTCTAGAGGCCAGGGATGCTGAAGTTATAAAAGCAATGTCAGTTTCTAGTAAAGTGCTTGACTCCGCTAAGAATCAAATAAAGAAGGCATAGGAAATGATTGCAAAGGCCAACCTTCTCCTTTCAAAAGCTGAGCCAGAATGTCAAGGTGAAACTATCTGACTGGAAAAGGTAAAGGCCGAAAGGTTTAAGATCCAGCAGTCAGAGACAGAAAAAGAATGGCTTTGGAGGAGCTCAAATCTCATCTGGATACAATGACTGCTGAATTAAACCAGGATGCGTTGAAGGCTCAGGTCTTATTAAAGGCTGAAGAGAAGAGAAAGACTTGGATGTCTGTCCTTAAGGCAAAAGTCGAATCTTATGAGAGACACCCTTGATTTGCAACACCGTGTATCTTCTTCATGCATGATCGATGACTTGTCTACTGTCCTTTTCCTCTTTTCTCTTTACCCTTTTGCCTTTTTAAGTTTCCCATATGAGAAAAACTTTAACATGTTTGCTTTTTAAGTTCTTCACATGAGAAAAACTTTAGCATGTAAGTTCTTTGGAAAGAACTTCAAAAAAAAGAGGTGAATTTTCCCAAGTAAAATTCCCAAGGAATTAAAAATCAAAATGAGGACGAATCTTGAACATGATAAAATTAGCCTAGGAGGGAGAATCCACTGGGGATAAAAGAAGGGTAGATCTAATAATCTATTTGTTCAGAGGTGACTGACTGGACGTGATAGGTTAGGAGTTATTAGACCTAAAATCTTGTCGTTCAGAGGTGATAACCTAGACGTAACGACAAAGAAAAATGAGATTGGATACTCATCAATTCAGAGGTAATGAACTGGACATAACCGATCGAGAATTACCAAACTCAAAATATTTTGTTGTTCAAAGGTGATAGACTAGACATGATAACAAAGGAAAGTCAGCTAGGGACTGAAGAATGTAATCTGGACATCAATCAGTTCAGAGGTGATGACTGGATATGACCTATTAAGAAACATACGAATTCAAAGTTTTACTATTCAGAGGTGAAATATGGTCATTACGGAAAAATTGAAGATGAGACTTGGGTATCTATCGGTTCAGAGGTAATGAACTAGACATAACCAACTGAGAAGTCGCCAAGCTCAAAAATTTACGTTCAGAGGTGGCGAACTGGTCATAATGACAAAGGAAGATTGAGATTGGGTAATCATCGATTCAGAGGTGATGGACTGGGCATAACCGATTACAGATTATCAAACTCGGGATGTTTACTGTTCAGAGGTGACAAATTGATATTACATTAAATGAAAAGGTGAAACTTGGCTATCTGTCAGTTCAGAGGTGATAGATTAGACATGAACAATTGAGAAGCCACCAAGCTCAAGATTTTGTCGTTCAGAAGTGATAAACTAGACATAACGACAAAGTGAAGGTAAAACTAATTTTAGAAACCCATCTATTCAGAGGTGATAAACTAGATGTGATAGACTAAGACACAATAAATTCTGAATTTGCTTCCAGAGGTAGTCGTATTAACTTAGCAGCTAGCCTACTAGAACTGCAAGGGTGTATTGGATCTAGGCACTTATTAGTTCAGAGGTGACGAACTAGACATAACCGACTAAGAGACACTAGGATCGCAATTCGCTATTCAGAGATAGTCGTATTAACTTGATAGCAAGGACTCCCGGTCCTGACGGGGGAAAGGAGAATAAGGTTATGGACTTGTCTGTTCAAAGGTGGCAAATTGGAGATAACAGTTTGAGTACCATAGAAAGGGAAAAGATCTGGACACACGTCAGTTCAGGGGTGATAAACTGGACATAACAGACTAAGAAACATTAGACTCGGAGCCTTACCGTTTAGAGGTAGTGAACTGCACATAATAGCAAAAGGGGTAGTCCCTATCGGACTAGAGAATAAGACTTGGCTATCTGTCAGTTCAGAGGTAACATGGACATAACCGATTAAGAAGCCACCAAGCTTAGAATCTTGTCATTTAGAGGTGATTGACTGAGATTGCAAAAATGAGTTATTCCACTAGGGAATGTGATTTTATACTCCATGGAGAATTTAGCGTTTTCTTAAAGGAGTTTTGGAAGAAATTGTCAGAGGTATAATGTTAAAGTGACAACCAAATAGTCCACTGGGGACTAAAATGGCTCCAAAGGGAATCTATTAAAAACTCGCAGGGAGTTAAAAAAGATTAGTATTTCTGTAGATTCTACGGGAAAATACTTTAAAGAATTGTTTGAGATATAATGTTAACATGACAACCAAAGAGTCCACCAGGGACTGAAATGACTTCAAGGGGAATCTATTAAAAAAACACGCTCGGGAGTTAAAAGGATCCCACGCTTTAAAGATTTGTCAGAGGTGTAATGTTAACGTGACAATCAAGCTGGGGGAGATATGATGCAAATTCTTTGTTGGGAATTTTAAAAAGGGATTTTGCCCAAAGTGATCGTGACAAATTCTCCGCTTGGGGATCACCAGAGTTACTTATCAGAGGTTTGATGTTAACTTGACAAGGGTTAATATGTTGTCAATGTAACAACAATTCGAGTGGGCCCATCATTCTATAGAGGAGAATGACATGTGGAGTCCCAATCCATGGGAACATTAGCAGGATCCGTGGGGGATATTCAAAAGTTTTACTATCAGAGGTTTATTGTTAACGTGACAGGCTTGGTCTTTAGTTCATTTTGCTAGGAAAATGATTACAGTTTGATGCTGTCCTACCATTCCACTGATAGGAATTGGCAAGGGACTTCTATGGAATACACCGTTCATTGCAAAATGTAAGAATATTGCTAGAAAATTCCATCGGGAAGTAGGAGATAGTGCTCTAAAAACTTGTTTAGGAATTAAATCGATCCTGCTAGGGAACATGAGAATAATACTCCTAAAATGAAGGGAAAGTCAGAGGTGAAAACTTTAACATGACTTATTTGCTTTGTCGACCCATCATTCTATGGAAGGGAATTGACAGAGGATTCTGGAGGAATCAAATGGTATCATGTCCCTTAGGATTTTTAGCAACCCTCAGCTATCAATGGATTTGGTGTACCTTTTCCAACTACCGTTTGAGTTGGGCTAGCTATGCTATTCCCCTCAACATGATGAGTTATTAAGAATTTTATATTTGGCTTAGAAGCTAATATTTTCCTCCAGCCTAATTCACCGAAGGCTTCAGATTATGCCATTTGAAGTGGATCTTTCCACGTTCCACAGATGACCTCTATAATCTCATTGAGGATTAAAGTGTTAAGGGTAAACTTCATGGGGAATTTGTCGAGTAAGTCGAAATTCCTGATGAAGTGTCACTTTAATCGACATTCTTATTCTCTGCCAGTTGTTAAGTCGAGACATGAAACATAAGCCCTGCGGGATTTAATTGATTAAGTCGAGATTTCTTGTAAAACTTCACTTTATGTTCATCATGGCTAAGACTCAGGCTTGCAGCTAATCCCTAAATGCAGAATGTAGAAATGGTGGGAAGGTTCTGTGAGATATGTCACGAACCTTCTTCAATGAACTTTGCTCGACCAAGGTCGTTGCGAGACCAAATCGTGATTCACTGAATGACAGAGCGGAGAGATACATGCTTTTCTCTTACATATTGAACAGTCTCCATCTTTTTGGATCAGCAAGGGATGATTAGGAAGAAGAGCGCTTAACATCACCGTCTAAGCACGCTTGACTTCAAAATAAGAAAAATAACAAGACTAAAATCGAAAATTTTGCCTTTGTCTTCTTTCTGATGTTAACATCCTGTATCATAACAACTGGATGTCAATCGGAATTCCAGGAGGAGCGGAGATGAAATTCATTCTGCTCGAGGACCAGGATTTCTTACAGAAGAAACAGTCAGATAAGTCTGTCTTAATGGCCAGAGGTTTAATGTTAACGTGATCATATACAATGCTTTCTTGATTAGAGGTATGATGTTAACATGATCAAGGATAGTACTTCATTAAAAACTTGCCATTAATCGGTATCATGAGTGTGTAGCCATTTGGATTTGCTAAGCGATATGCTCCGTTCGAGTGACTGTCTCTACCATGAAGGGTCCCTCCTATTTAGGCTGGAATTCGCCCTTGGTCTTGTGGGTCATGACAGTGGGTTATCGGATAGCTAAAGCCAAATCTCCCGTCTGAAAGACTCTCTCATTGACCTTTTATTGAAGGCCTTCGAGATTCGAGCTTAGTACAAATCAATACGATGTTGAGCTTGTAGCCGTTTCTTGTCCAACGCTTCAACTCTTGGTTACCTAATTGGTCATTATCTCCTTCTGTCATCTTAGTTGTCAGAGCAACGCGGAGTGATGGCATTTGTATCTCTAAAGGTATGCCTGTTTCACATCTGTAAAAAAGAGAGAAAGGCGTATTGCCTATAGGAGTTCGGATCGTTGTTCGGTAGGCCCAAAGGCATTCACTAAGTTTCTTATTCTAGTCTCGTTTACTTAAAGAGATGAACGTTTTGAGGAGTTTGCTGATCATCTTATTGAACGCCTCTGCTAACCCGTTGGCGGCAGCGTTGTAAGTAGTTGAAGCCACATTCTGAATTTGATATTTGTCATAGAACCGATAGAATGATTAGCTTACAAATTGGGAATTATTATCATGGATGATCTGCCTGGGGACACCAAATTGGTGGATGACATGGTGTTTAATGAAGTTGACCACCTTGGTGGTTTTAACTTCAGCGAGCGGTGCATCTTCCGCCCACTTTGAGAAGTAATCGGTTATTGCAAGTGTAATATCCCTGATCTAAAAATACTCTATTTTTAAAATATTTATTTTATTTTACTGATTATTTAATTATTATTTATTAACTTGATTTATAGTACAAATTATTTTAATATAGTAAATGGTATTTTGGCCTTACATTTATATTTAGCATTATTAAGTATTATCATTTTAATTACTAGCTAGTATTTTTCCCATTACTATGTTATTATTATAATTGTAGTTACTATTATTGTTAATATTATTATTATTATTCTTATTCTTATTGTATTGTTTTAGTCATTATTATTAATGGTAGTATTTTTATCAAGTATTATTAGATAATATTTTAATGTTAATAATTTTATTATTATTATTGTTACTATCTCTTTTGATTATTAGTATTATTACTGTAATTATTATTCATATCTTTTCTTTCCTAGCACATAACCCATTACCATTGAGGTCCTTGCCCATTAACCTAAAACCCAATCCTAATCCTAATCCAAATCATATCATATCAAATCTTTTCATAAATCGTAAATAATCCTAATCTAGATCCTAATAATAATAATATCTATCCTAACTTACTCAAATCCAAATATTATTTTCAAAATTATAACCTCAGTTAATCTATCCTTACTACTCAATCAAGCAGTTTGAACCCAACTGAAATTCTGATTTCTAAAATCCCTAATAACCTATAAAAGGGCCTAAACTACTTCTTTTTCTACCTCCAAAGGAAAAAGTCATGACCCAACTCTCTCCACCTCCTTTTTTCTTTTCTCCTTAAGCAGAGCATGGACAAAAGGGATCTTGCATTGCTGAATTTGAGGAACATGCTAGGGGAGATCAATCCAATCAAGTAATTTATTTTCTCAAAATTCATTTAATATAAATTGTTTATTAAAATCATGTCTATATCATGATCTCCATGAATATTTTTTTTACATAAAAACCCAATCTAAAATCTTACTAAAATACATGTGAAGATCTACAAATTTTTAATTTTAATGTACATATTTTTTTTGAAATTTTTACAAAGGATTTCTCTAAAAAGAAATTCTGCATGCCAGACCGACCAGACCTAACCTGGCCCCTTAGGGCCAGGCCTGGCCCAGGCCAGGCACAACACAGGACCCTTGGGCCTGTAAAAAAAAAGAAAAAGAAAAAAAAAAAGAAATCCCAGACCAGGCCTGGGCTTTGCCTGGGCCTGCGCCACTACATACATATAAAAAAAAGAAAGAAAAAAAGAAAGAAGAAATAGAGAAAAGAGAATTGCAATAAAAATCATTAGGTAAAAATAATATCAAAAAAAAGGAGAAAAATATAAATAATAGTTTACTATACTTCTACTTTATATGATAAAATTTTCAGAGAAATAGCAACATAAATTAAATCAGATTACCCCCTTTAAATTCAGTTTTTCTCAATGGTAAATTCAAACCGTTAAGTATTTTAATGATTTAAAGCCTATTAAAAATCTAACAAAAATTAGAAATTAATTTAAACTAAACCCACTAAATTCATTAGACCCATAGGATCATATTCCTAACCCCCAAACTAATTAATCAAGATAAAAACCCTTATAACTCCTAAGTAAAATATCCTTCTAAAAATCTAACAATTTCTATTGAAATGAACCATGTAGATTTATCGGGGCCTTATGATTTCAGTGCTTTAGACTTGGGATCGAGTTTAGGTGAGTGTTTTTTTCTTTATTTAATTTTATTTAATTTTGTCATGAGTGTTCTTTCCCCTTCAATTAAATAAGGATTTTGTGATAAATGATTTGATATGTGTGTGTGTGTGTGTATGTTACTTGCTTTATTTCATGTGACCATCTGCTTTATTTTACCTGCATGAGTGCCTTGTTGGCCCAAAGGCTTTCCACCCTAGTTTTGATGATGATTAACTCATGTAGTTATATGTACTAATAATCTTGTGATTTTAGTTTCAGATCATTAATCAAGTTATTAGTTGGTGATTAGCTTCAACAAGATGATTTGGAAGCTTTCACATGTTGATTCAAGAGCCCGAGCGTCAAAGATCATATATAGCACTTGCTCGGTGGATCAAAAAGTTTTGGATCGAGTCGGCTTGGAGATTGCGCTCTACAAGAAGACATCGGTACCTTAGTTTAGTTTTGTGTTTAGATCCAAATTGTAAAGATTAGAATAGTATGATATGCTCAAGTTCATAACACACACGTTTCATGTTTTGGTTTTCGGTTTTAGGTTTAACCGATCTTGGATTTCATGAATAGATAGATCAAAACAAGTTTACATGGTTTAATGTATATTAGATTCGTTCTATATACATGCATGCTTAATTTCCTAGACAAACTTAGTTTGATAGTCTATTTCATGTGTTTCATGCTTTGGTATTTTTGACAAAACATATTTTGAAATTAATGACAAAAACTATGATATATATTTGTTTCATGTATATAGGATTATATCTATATACATCATGCTTCAAAGTGTTTAAATATCATGTTTTTGTATTTGGAAGAGTTTTGGACAAAACGTATTTTCTATTCAAAATTCAAGTTTTAGAAAATACAGTTTTTGGTTTTTGGTAAAAATGATAAGACACAAAAATAGTTCATATTGATTGATATTTGAGATAAACTTTTACCACATGTTTATATATCAATGCAAAATGATAAAACTATTTTTGGTGATTTTTAGAAATGATAAAAGAATTTTTAAAAATGTTTCTAACCCAGTTTTCTGTTCCGAGCTTCACCAGTCGACTAAGTCAACTGACCAAGTCGACTAGGATGAAGTCGGTCGACCGGGCCGGTCGACCGACGTGCACAGATCTGTGCACGTTTGGAGACACTGGGACGGTCGACCGGCCGGGTCGACCGTGTCTGAGAGCAGAGCTCTCTGTTTGTTTGGGTCGACCGGGGTGGTCGACCGGAAGCTGCCAACGGGCAAAATTGACCGTTGGACGGTCGACCGGACCGGTCGACCGGCAGTACATTTCTGGCATTATCTGCTGCTAACGGCTATATTTTTCTGGGGTCTATAAATACCCCATTTGTGAGAGTTTTTCTCAAAGAATTTTTGTGCGAATTTTTCCCTACTCTCTGGTGTTTTCACACAAATCAAAAGAAGTTTTTGAACTCATATTGAACAATCTATTTGGAGTTTTGCTAGGGTTTGGAAAACCAAAGAAAAGGGTTTTTGGGAAAAGAGTTTTGATTCAACTTCTATATCTTGGTTTCAGTTTTTCCCAAGGATTTTTCTTTGTGATTTTGATTTCCATTCCATTGGTTTTCTCCACACTTGAGCTAAAATCTACTATCTCATTCTATAGGATCTTTGTGTGGGAGAAGAGATTGTTTGTGGTTGCTTGTTGAACCACCAAGTTGTAAACCCTCTATTTACTTTGCTTTGTGCTTTTCCCTCTTGGGTTGAGGAGGGCGTTTGTGCAAGTGGTTTGTATCCCTCAAGTTGTGAGATGATCCTTGCTTGGCTAGTGCTAATCCCTCAAGTTGTGAGGTGATTGTTTGTTGATTGAAGTTGTGCCTCAAGGAGGAGGTTGTGGTTGTAAAGAGAGGAGTTGGGTACTCCTTGTGAGAGTTCTTTGTGGACTTGCTAGTGGATTAGAAATCCTTCGTGTGTCGAAGGCGGGGATGTAGAGCTGGGTGCTCGAACCTCGAAACATATCTTGTTGTTTGCGCTTGATCCATTGACTCTCTCTCTATCTCTCTCTTTACTTTGTGCCTTGCAACTATTCATATTGTGCATTCATAATTGCTTGGCTTGGTTGTGTGTGCATCACTTGTTGATTGCACTTGAGTGTATTGCATTAAGTTTTTTAAATTCCGCATTTAGTTCATAGATTAGCTATATCACCTATTCACCCCCCCTCTAGGTGACTTTTCAATTGGTATCAGAACCTACGCTCCTGATATTTAGGTTTAACCACCTAGGAGTGAGATCTTGGTTTGCTAATCTTCATTTGCATTGTTCATTTGTACTCATCTAGTTTGCTCTCATGGATAGCCCTCCTATGTTTGACCATATTAGACTTGATGCTTGGAAGGCCAATATGAGTAGCCATTTGAAAAGCCTAGGACATCTAGTTTATCAAGCCTCCACTATGGAATCATTCCCTAATAGTAGCAAGCATAAAAAGGCTAATGCATTAGCACATAGAGCACTTAGAGCATCTCTTAGTGAACATCTTTTACCGGTGTTTGATCATTATGACTCGGCTTTTGCAGTTTGGAGCTTATTGACGTCTCCCGAGCTTCCAAGGATTATCAACAAGATGAGGAGATCTAAGAGAGAAAAGTCCGAAGAGCATTGCTTCATGGTCCAAGGGAATAACTCCCTTGAGGTACAATCGGACACTCAAATAGATGATAGCTCTAGTTCCTATTGCCATGGTTGTTTTGAAGTTCAAACATTGAATTTAGAACTTGCTCAAAAGCTTGAAAATTTTGTAGAAAAACACAATTTTTTGAAAGAGGACAACCTTGTTTTGAAAAATGAATTAAAGGATTTATGTTCTAATTTTGAATTGGTTTTGCAAGAGAAGGAAGAGATCACTAGTGAACGTGTCTCACTAAGATCTCAACTAGACCTTGCCCTTGATGAGATTGAGATTTTGAAAAACAAAAATGATTGTGATGATGTTGTGAAGCACAATGAGATTTTATCTTTAAAATTGGATTCTACTTTTAAAGATAACCTTATTTTGAAAAATAAAATTGATTCAATTACAAAAGAATTGGATTTGGTTTTAAAGAAAAATGAATCTTTGAAAATTGATATTGATTCTCATGTGTGCCATGCTAATGTAGCTTCTTCTTCTTTTTGCACACCTATTGCATGCTCCACTTTATCTTCCACTATTAAAAATAATATAGATGTTTTGAAGAAAAGTGTTGAATGTTTGGGCTCCACTTTGAGCCAATGCACATTAAATCATACACGTTTGGAAACCTTAGTTCGCAAGAAATAAGGTCCATCTTTGCATGCACACCCTACACGGCATACACATGATTTCCACGGACACAACCATAACACGTATGCTCATGTGTACACATGTACACATTGTGGTTGAAAAGGCCATCTTGCTAGATTTTGTTATGATCGTATTTATCATGAAAATTAGCAACTAATCTTGTTTGGGTTAGAAAAGAAACTAACCTCTATGGACCCAAAAGAAAATGGGTACCAAAAACCACCTCCTTGACTTTTGATGTAGGTGGGAGCTCTCGCATCACGTCAGAGTATTGGTGCCTTGAGGTGGATGCGTTCTAAGCTTAAAAGAGAACCATTTGGATGCTTCACTCTCAAGGGGATTTGGTGGGAGGACCACCGTGGTTTGGAGAACTAGAGATGCACCTTCATCGGTTTTGGTATCATTCTCTAACTCCCATTTTTATTTGCATGTTTTTTTCATGTTCATCAATTTATAGCATGTCTTGTTTTATTGTTCATTATGCTTATGTCATGTTGATTAGATTAGTGTTATACATGTTTAGTTACTTGAGACACCCATGTTTTATATGGATCTTATCTTTGTGTTCTCATCTTGTTTAGTACTATCATGTATACCCTAGATCTAATGTACATGCATATACATAATGATCATATGGATGTTTATGATGTTTTGTTTTGATGACTCATGCTTTATTGTTTCATGATTAGTATGATATTTGCCATGTTTGTCATGATAATCATATGGTTGACTATGACTTTCTGTTTTAATAATTCATATTTTTGATTATTATGATCATGTTGATTGTTGACCCGTTTTATGCTTCATGTTTTGACTACTTGCTTGAATGATAGTTTTCATTAAGACTAGGATTTATACTTGTACAACTAGTGAGCTACAAATAGACCTTTATATATGTTTGTGCTTGAACGCTCATTTGTATTCACTTGATGTACTAGTATAGTCTAGTTTTGATGATTCTTGCATTTGACTTGTATTCATTACTTTACTTATTTTGTTTTAACTTCATGTATATGTCCATCTTGTCCAAACTATCATTTATACATATACATCCTTGAGCCACGTGCCTTCATGCATATACTTTTGTGGACTCATTGTGTTTAGGATATGTATGTATACTTTAGTTTGTACATGACATACATATGCCTTGAAGTTTAAATCGTTTGGATGAAATTCATGTTTTCAATATTGAGCTTGATTGTCCATTTTCATGTTGATATGTTTCTCACAACACTTGTACACTCACCTTATTTGATGTTTTCTCATGCCTTAGTTTTCATGAGTACAAATTGTGCTATATGAATTTTGAGTGTTTTAAGTGCCATGTGGTTTACATGTGTCTTCATGAAAAATTTTTGTTATTCCTTGTTTGAAGGATCTCGTACTAGTTGATTCATATAACTAGTTGTGATATTCTTCCTTGGTAGTTTTCAAACATACTATATTTGCAAACCTATTTTTGAAAACCCCTACCATCATTGGGAGGATGGATGGGAGATCATGCTCATGTATGCTTTATAGTGAAAATCATAGTAAACTTGAACATGAAATGGGTGGTAGGATTATGAGATATACATTTGACATCATTGTTGTTTCAATTGGTATCATTGAATTCTTTCAATTGGTATCAATCTTGACATTTTTTTGTATACTCACATATGTTTGTATGTATGTATGCTTCATTCCAAGAATATCAATTTCTATTGGTATCTATTTTTCATACATATATATGTTTTAGTTGTGCTTATTATATCCCTATATCTTTAAGCACAAAATCTTGTTTATGCTAGTGCTTGAGCTTCAATTTTGTTTCAATTGATTACTTTTTAATTGGTATCAAGCCTACGCATTAATTTAGTTGGTATTTCATAAAGGGGGAGAAAATTTGATTTTGTCTTTCAATTGATATTTGATTCCCACTCCCTTACTTTATGATTGAAAATTTCAAATTTGGTATCATATGTTCAAAATGAAAAATATTTACAATTGGTATCAAAATATTTGTGTTTAGACATTCAAAATTTATTATGTTTAAATTTCAAATTGGTATCAAGATTCTCATGTGTTTTGTTTAAAATTGGTATCAATATTTTGATTGTTTCCTTTCTATTGGTATCAAGATGCTATTCTTTGACATATTTTAAATTGGTACCTTAATTGATTGTCACCTCTAATTGACTTTGTTTTTGTTTTAGACAAAAAGGGAAAATATTATTTTCAATGATTCATTGTTTTATTGTTTTGTTTTAAAAAAAAAAGGGAGAAAGATTTGTTGATTTGGTTTTGTTTTTACCCCTTATTGAAGATTGATTCTTTGTATTAAAAAGATGAGAAGATTTTGTTTTGTTTGGTTTGTACCCCTTTGTTGATGATTGACAAAAAGGGGGAGAAGTATTTTGGTTTATATATGCATGTTTATGTTTTGCATATATTAAGTTTAATTTAGTTTAATTTTAATTGATATCTAGAGCATGTTTTGTAATTGGATGTTTTGTAATTGGTATCTAGAGCATGTTTTGTAAAGTTTTAAACATTTCATTGGTATCTAGAACCTTTATTGTTTATGCATAGATATGCATGTTTCATGTTTGATATTCATTGCATATTATTTATTGTTTATTTGTTTATGCATGAGTTAAGGGGAGCTTTTTTGAAGCTTAACTTTAATCCATGCATATATAACTCCATGTGTTTTGTCATCATCAAAAAGGGGCAGATTGTTGGCCCAAAGGCTTTCCACCCTAGTTTTGATGATGATTAACTCATGTAGTTATATGTACTAATAATCTTGTGATTTTAGTTTCAGATCATTAATCAAGTTATTAGTTGGTGATTAGCTTCAACAAGATGATTTGGAAGCTTTCACATGTTGATTCAAGAGCCCGAGCGTCAAAGATCATATATAGCACTTGCTCGGTGGATCAAAAAGTTTTGGATCGAGTCGGCTTGGAGATTGCGCTCTACAAGAAGACATCGGTACCTTAGTTTAGTTTTGTGTTTAGATCCAAATTGTAAAGATTAGAATAGTATGATATGCTCAAGTTCACAACACACACGTTTCATGTTTTGGTTTTCGGTTTTAGGTTTAACCGATCTTGGATTTCATGAATAGATAGATCAAAACAAGTTTACATGGTTTAATGTATATTAGATTCGTTCTATATACATGCATGCTTAATTTCCTAGACAAACTTAGTTTGATAGTCTATTTCATGTGTTTCATGTTTTGGTATTTTTGACAAAACATATTTTGCAATTAATGACAAAAGCTATGATATATATTTGTTTCATGTATATAGGATTATATCTATATACATCATGCTTCAAAGTGTTTAAATATCATGTTTTTGTATTTGGAAGAGTTTTGGACAAAACGTATTTTCTATTCAAAATCCAAGTTTTAGAAAATACAGTTTTTGATTTTTGGTAAAAATGATAAGACACAAAAATAGTTCATATTGATTGATATTTGAGCTAAACTTTTTACCACATGTTTATATATCAATGCAAAATGATAAAACTATTTTTGGTGATTTTTAGAAATGATAAAAGAATTTTTAAAAATGTTTCTAACCCAGTTTTCTGTTCCGGGCTTCACCAGTCGACTAAGTCAACTGACCAAGTCGACTAGGATGAAGTCAGTCGACCGGGCCGGTCGACCGACGTGCACAGATCTGTGCACGTTTGGAGACACTGGGACGGTCGACCGGCCGGGTCGACCGTGTCTGAGAGCAGAGCTCTCTGTTTGTTTGGGTCGACCGGGGCGGTCGACCGGAAGCTGCCAACGGGTAAAATTGACCATTGGACGGTCGACCGGACCAGTCGACCGGCAGTACATTTCTGGCATTATCTGCTGCCAACGGCTATATTTTTCTGGGGTCTATAAATACCCCATTTGTGAGAGTTTTTCTCAAAGAATTTTTGTGCGAATTTTTCCCTACTCTCTGGTGTTTTCACACAAATCAAAAGAAGTTTTTGAACTCATATTGAACAATCTATTTGGAGTTTTGCTAGGGTTTGGAAAACCAAAGAAAAGGGTTTTTGGGAAAAGAGTTTTGATTCAACTTCTATATCTTGGTTTCAGTTTTTCCCAAGGATTTTTCTTTGTGATTTTGATTTCCATTCCATTGGTTTTCTCCACACTTGAGCTAAAATCTACTATCTCATTCTATAGGATCTTTGTGTGGGAGAAGAGATTGTTTGTGGTTGCTTGTTGAACCACAAAGTTGTAAACCCTCTATTTACTTTGCTTTGTGCTTTTCCCTCTTGGGTTGAGGAGGGTGTTTGTGCAAGTGGTTTGTATCCCTCAAGTTGTGAGGTGATCCTTGCTTGGCTAGTGCTAATCCCTCAAGTTGTGAGGTGATTGTTTGTTGATTGAAGTTGTGCCTCAAGGAGGAGGTTGTGGTTGTAAAGAGAGGAGTTGGGTACTCCTTGTGAGAGTTCTTTGTGGACTTGCTAGTGGATTAGAAATCCTTCGTGTGTCGAAGGCGGGGATGTAGAGCTGGGTGCTCGAACCTCGAAACATATCTTGTTGTTTGCGCTTGATCCTTTGACTCTCTCTCTATCTCTCTCTTTACTTTGTGCCCTGCAACTATTCATATTGTGCATTCATAATTGCTTGGCTTGGTTGTGTGTGCATCACTTGTTGATTGCACTTGAGTGTATTGCATTAAGTTTTTTTAAATTCCGCATTTAGTTCATAGATTAGCTATATCACCTATTCACCCCCCTCTAGGTGACTTTTCATGCCTGTATCATTTCATGTCATCATCTGACTTATTTGACTAGTGTGATTAAATGTATTCCTTCATGAGATATCGGTGAGTGCTCATCCTATTTAGTTAGTTCATATGAGTGTTTATCAATGTCATTACATGTGTGGAGGATTGTTATTTTTGATTCTAGGCTAGTTATCATATACCTTAGACTATGACTTGGATTAATTTGAGATTAGCCTGATTCATATTTGCAGACTTATTTGAGGTATTTATCGGATATTTATTTAATGATACTTCAGAAATGAAACAATAGAGGTGGATTAAATAAAGATGTTACCTTAAGATTAATTTATCTGGATGCTTGGATTTAAATATGGACTTAGAGTTCAACTTGAGATTTACATGAGATCTTGATTCATATTTAGATGAGATAAATCATAGCTCAGTTCTGATCATACTGGAGAATGCTTTACCTTGATTTTGATCTATCACATAATACTGATTTTGGATTATTAATTGCAAGTATTTCATTTGGATATATTCACTGATAAATTATTTGAGTAATGATGTTTATTAATATCTAGGTTTGGATACCGAGACTTTTTAGATTTCAGGTATCTTGAGGATGTCCCGCTCCTTAGTTATGATCTTGATTGGGATTGGAACTAGTAGTGATGAAATTTAGAATATAAACAGATTTAGATATTGGATTGGATTGTTTATGATGGTAGTTATATGAGTGATATCTGAGTGACATTATCAGTAGATTTGATTATTCTTATTGATGGTAAAACAGGTGAGAGTCCGGTTAGATATTGATGATTGATTAATTTGGAGATTCTTTATTAAAAGAACGAGATATTGGACTTGAATTTGTTAGTAGACTCGATCGAGTTAGAGTTGATATTGGGTTGAGGAGTAGACCTAGATTGGTTTGACCTGACCTTGTGGCATGTATATGCATGATTGACTAGTTACTTGAATTTCTGGACCTTGTGTTTGCACTTAATGGAAGTGAGAGTGTATGATAATCTTAATTAAGATTGGATAGTGATGATTGGTTGGGTATAGATGAGTACATATTTTATATATTGGAACTTGCATATATCAATGACTTTGAGGATCTGAGTTGATTAAATATTTTGCCCGGATTATTCTATTCGTGCCAGCAGGTCATTACTTATTCTGAACATCATGATTTACCTGAAAAACTGGACTGATTATACATGATATTTACCTAATAATTATAATGTCCATGTTACCATAATTGCTGGGGGAATATTGTATACGGTAACAACACTCTCATATTATACTTGTTACATGTCCTGTTATACCAGTATCATGTTCACTGACATTATATATCTTGTTATACCAGTATCCTGATTACACATGTTGATATTGTTACCCACCGAGTTATCCCAATGGTCTACCTAACATGCACGTTAAATAATCTTGATAAACTAATAACATGACATTAAATAACTTACACTGAGATTGAAAAAATTGGTAGAGAAGACAACATCTGTAATTTGGGTGGACCTAGGATTTAGGTTACGCAGCTGAAGAAGGGTTCCACTACAGGGTTCCCGTGGGGTGACTGACACCTCGTCCTATTCTTGTTCCTATTATACACGTTCCTGACTACCTAGCGGTAGGGCCTGGTTCAGGGCCAGGAGTCTGGTTGTGGTCCCGGGTATGTAAGCATGGACAATGTTTCCAACCGATCAGTTTCAATAACTTAGGACCTCGATTGTCACGTGTGATAGGTGTAGTATGGGATGCGTCTATTACATGTAGCAATTGGTGTTCGCTGACATAATAATAATAAATTGTTAATAATATACTGTAAGCGATTGTCTTGCCTAATACATGTATGTATATTGGACACCCGATGTTACACCTGACCTGATTAGACATCTGATTTTAGTACTAACTGACTCTACCCGCCTGATCTAAAAATTGTGATAGACATCTGATTGAATACCTGACTGGACATATACTCTACTGTGTGCTATCCATATTACTGTTTGTTTAGTTATTCATGCCGATTCCAGTTTATACTATTTCATATGTTCACATTTATATGCATGTACATTTTTCCTGTTTATTCCCACACATTCACTAGGGGTTCTGATCGGTCACATATATTGCATATATATTGTCACATTACCATGTTTGTTATCTAAATAAATCATATTAATAAGTCCTATTTTTCTTTATAAAATGCAGGCCTATTGCAAAAGGATAAGAAAGAGAAACGAGCCCAAAAGCCCATCAAATTCTGATTTAATTAAAAAAAATTTGAAATCAGGAAATAAGGGCAGATCATGGCAAATCAAAGAGGTTGAAAATCGGTTAAAATGAATCTTCTCAAATCAAGTGGTCAAAGCCAAAGATTAAAGGCTGTTTTGTCAAATCCTGGAGCTAAAATGGGAAAACCAGCAGGAGATAAAGGGGAATCGCTAAACGAGCGAGACCCACCAACCTGGTGTGGCCACCTGGCCGCGTTTTCGCGGCTTGTTAGGGTTTGTTTGGGGAGCGTTTGCTCCCCTATCTTCGTACACCCTCCCCCGTTTGGTTTTTGCCTATAAATACTGTATGTTTCAGAGAAAAAGGAATCGGAAATTAGTTTAAGTTTTTCTCTTTGTTTTTAAGGTTTAGGTTCATTATTAGATAGTATAGAAGTTGTATCTCTATTTTTTAATTTGTAATTCAGTTCAAATACAAGTGAGAGAGAGGAATAGAGTGATTGTAATCTGAAGATTGAAGTGACATCAATAAAGGATCAAGCTTTCTTTATTCCACTCCAATTCACGGGTATATCTTGCTTTATTTACATGTCTTGTTTTTCATCTTCCATGAGTAGCTAAATTTATTTTCTGGGCTCACTATCACCCCTCTCTTCGATCCCTCTTGTTTTGAATGGCTTTGATGTAAAGACCCAATGGAATCATATGCATGCCTAAACTAAGCCTTTCTTAATTGAAAGTGTTCTTGAAGGCACATGAGGATGGGTTTGGATTTCTAAACTTCTACTTCTTTTAAAAACTTCACTTGAACTTGTTTTTATTTCATACATGAAAGACTTGATGATTTAACATTCAATTCAAGAAGATTTCGTAAGAAAAAGAGTTAATTTTTATAAACTATCTTATTTGCTTTGCTTAAAACTTTCTAAACTCAAGCTTAAGTTTTTGCCTATGATCAAGCTGAGGCACTAAGAATTTTAAAAGAAGAACATATTGTTGAGTAGTGAGATAGTGAGCCCAGATCTTCTTCCTATATTAAAAATAACCAAACAATTTTCAACACTTTTTAAAGATCACCTTTTCCAAAGCCTTCTCTAAATTTTCAATTTTTTCTTTTAATCATTTCCCTTCTCTCCATTCTCTTTTCAGCTAAAAAAAAAAACAACACCATTCTTTGCTTTCTAAAAAAACACCAAAAAACTTTCATCACATTCCTCCTCATGGACACGACCCGTTAGCCCAAAACTACACGGTAATTCTCATCACTTTCAATTTACAATCAGGTTCTAACTCCCTGGATTTGCATATCCAGATTTGGGACTATTTATTGTTGATCAGGTATTTGGAGAGGATTATATGGTACGAGGAGCTGAAGTCTCTCTTTTCTTGATTATACGTATTCTTGCTCTTTTATTCATGTTATTTCTTGATTCTCTCTATACCATGACCCATTTGCCATTTCTTTCCTTTATTCATCTGCTATCATTGTGTTAGATATTATATGTCATATTGTAGTGATATTGAATTATCCTAGTAGATTTTATAGCTTGTTTAGGCTACTTTAGGCTTAGCATGTATTCGTGGGTATTTTCCTCGTGTATATATGTCGCCGACTCTCGTCGCGACTCTGTTTTCATATATTTTAGGAAGTAGGGCATGACAGCAAGGATGAACCGATGACTGTTTTCCATTATGTTTGCAAAGGGGGAAATCTTACAAAAAAGGTTTGAGGAGCTAAATTACAAGTATTCTTAAAAAGATTACAAGTAGATCTCCTCAGAGATTCTGGAGAAGTGTGCCGATAGGAGTCTGGTCAGCGCGCGATCACTTTGTCCCTTTGACGATGCGAGCAATGAGATTCCCTTCTCGCCTGGTTCCGGGAATCAGAGAACAGAAGGTTGGTAGAACCCTCTTGCTGCTTCTCAAAATCGCCTTCAATAAGGAATTCCTTCTCGCCTGGTTCCGGAGATTCCTTGAGAAGAAGGATGATGTTAGAGTATCAACACCCTGGATAGAGAAAGCAATTCTCTAAAAGGTCTCTGAATTCGAGAGCGCACGGTGCGTTAGGAAGAAGCCTCTGCTTGTGGAGTCCTCTTTTCGTCTTCGATCGATCTATATTTTTGTGCGTCCGTCTGCGTCTGTATGTCTCTCTCTCCTTGTACCCCTGGTGGGCTATTTATAGGGACAGCAAGGGTATAATCGTCCCTTGAAGATATGGAAACAGATTGAACCAAATCTGTTTAAATCCAGAAAGTAGGCTTGCTGCGAGGCTAGAATAGGCAGGTCAGTTGATCTTCTTAATCTGTTTTGATCCTTTCCATATCGTTGGAGGATTTCCCCTGATCTTCTTACTCATTTTAGAAGAGTCAAGAGATTGTGGCAATCAACTGCCAAATTTGATCTCTGATTTGATCTTAATTGGATTTGATCTGATTGGATCTGATCTCATCCGAAGATTTAATTGGTCAAAGGTTGACCATAGCAGATCAATAGTGGCGCTGCCCGCATTGAGCTCGTAGCGGAGCTAGAGACGGTTTCTGGCGAAGTCCGAAAGAAACCCTTTGGCGGAGCTGGAAGTCCTTTGTGGCGAAGTTTGCGAGTCAGCTTCTTGGCGAGGCTTTGAATGGCTTCAAGGCGAAGTTGGGTGATATTAGCCTCTCAAACGAGGCTATCCCTTTGGGCTCATGTAATGCTAAGTGTTAGCACCTTAGACCTGCTGAGGTCTGTTTAGAAACAATCCGGGTTCACTGTCTGCTTGCTGGATCAGTGGAGTCCAAGTTGCTTCCTTGTCCCTCGGAGATGGGTGAAAACTGGTCTTCAGCTCGTCTGTCACTTGTCTTTTGTAAATGTCAACAAGTTTAGACATTGTTCGGACCAATGAGAATCTTATTTTTTTTAAGTGTCAACAAGACCCCCTTCAAAGTTTTTGAAAGTCTGCAATGGCTCAGACTTCGAAATACTTTGAACTGCTTTAATCGGTGGAGAATGAACGTCGCCATGATGGTTGAGTTCAGCTTCGCTTTGAATCCTGCTTTGGGATATAGATTCGCCAAGGAATCATGTAGACTCGCGTCTGGGTGGCTTCGCAGCTAGATAAGTTCGCTCTGGAACATCTGTCGCTTTCCCGAGACCAACTGCCGTGGGCTGGTTACGAGGAGGATTACTCCTTTCTTCGTGCTTATCGAGGGAGATATTCTCCGATTTGCACGTTTCCAAGGGAGTATATTCCCTTTCTTCAAGGCGCAATAAGTGCCTTTACGAGGGAGACGTTTTCTCCCCTCGCACGATTCCAAGGGAAACCGTCCCTTTTCTCAAGGCGTAATAAATGCCTTAAATGCGCTCGTGCTTCCACGCCTGAGGCGGCAGCGCTCAGGCCATGGGGCCTATAAATAGGACACTTGAGGTCCTCTGAAGAGAAGTGCTTTGCCTCTCTTCTCTTCTCTTGGTTTGAAAGAGATACTCAGATCTCTGAATTAGTGGGAATGCCCACTCTGGTCATTATCCGGCCAAGGACCGGTAAGTCTTGATCGTTCAACGACTTCACCGATTTTAGGGAATTCATCTCCCTCAATTCAGCTTTAGCAGCTGCTTCAGAGATTAGCTTCCCTTGTTCTCTTTTAACTGATCTACAGAGAAAGATTTTAGCATAGCTTCCCAGTGAAGCTATCATTCTGACTTGATCACAGAAGGATCATTGCATGTTAAGTCCGCTGCGCAGGCAGAACTTGGGACTTGGTCTCTTCAATAGTTGAGCCAGTCTTGTCATATAGGCGGAGCTAAGACTGTGTCCCACGGGGTCTGTCTGGCTAGCCATACAGGCGAGGCTTGGACTTGGCGTTTGCTGAGCCAGCCCATCAGTGCTGTGCAGGCGAGGCTTGGACTCTGCTTTTACTGAAAATGGATTGCTTTGACCCAAAAAAATTCTGATTTGCAATTTTTTCTGTGCTTAACTGCTAATCTGTTCTGATTTGCCTTGCAGTGGGCTATGCTCGCCGATCTTGCATCTTGATGAAAGAGATCGAAAAGTTGCCTTATGCTTCCCAGTTGAAGCTTTATTTTTAAGCAGGAGGAACAACTTGGGGCGACGGGTGCGTGTCCCAGAGGCTGTTGGCAGCCTTTTATCCGAGATGATTCGTTCTGAGGTGAGGCTGGTAGCCGCTTTGTCGGAGATGATCCGCTTCGAGATAGTGGGCGTTGCCTGTGGGATCGCCGGCATCATTGCCAACTTTCAACTTTGGTGGCCTTTAGGGGCGATTCACTTCGGGAAAGCGGGCCTCACACCCATTAGATCACTGGTATCACTGCCGATTCCCATTATACGTGATCTATCGTGTTGGCGGCGATAGGTTTTTATTGCCAGGCTTCAACAAAAATGGCCTGGCAAGATCTGCCATTTTTGTGGAGAATAATGACCGTGTCCTTGCGACACCATTGATTACGGCCTTGTGCAGGAAGAAGGCCTTCTTCGTCCAGTCGGTTTGACTTAGAAGCGGATAAAACCACTTGTATGCCTTTTGCGCAAATGACCCTGTCGAGCCACTGAATGAGTTATATAAAACACAGCCTTGATGTAATATCAATGTACCCTTCCTTTTTAAATCAATGAAAGTTCATCTCTTGATTATCTGATCTTTGCATGCTTTCATTGAAAGTTTGGCCGTAGCAGGGCTAAACTGTATGCGGAGTTAAGGACATGGTCCTTTCTTTAAATGAACTTTGCGAAACTGGCACGTCCCGCGAACAGCACCTTTTTTAAGGGGCTAAGATAAGCCTCTCGGCGAAGTCCTTGAAGGATTGTGCGAAGTCCGCACTTTGCTCCAGTGCGAAGTTAACCCTTAGTGGAGTTGAACCAGCGCTTTCTCGGGAAGGCGCTTTGGGCGGCGTTTCGAATTAATTCAAAACGACGGCGTACGCCCTTTTCAAGGCCTCGTTTCAGGCGTTGATTGGCTTATAAAAGCCCGATCGGGCTGAGCAGGAAAAGATCTCCTTTTTTCAGAGAAATTTCTTGACTTTCCCTCTTCCTCTTCCTTATTCGTTCAGAGAACTTTGAGAACTCTTGCAGCTCTTCAATGGCGCCTAAAAGACGAGCGGGAAAAGAAGTGGCGACTTCTGCAGCGGAGGGCCCTCCTCCTCCGGTCATCGAGCGACCAGTCACCGGTAAGGGATTTTCTTATCTGATTAGAGACCGTGGTCTCTTTCCTTTGGAGCCTACATTTGGCTATTAGGACGATCGAATATGATCTGTCCTCATTAGGGAACTCGTTTCCCTGAACTTCCCTATTCTCCTTGCACAAGGGAATTAAGAACCGAACAGTTCTTCCTTAGGCTTCCGTACGAAGCCATTACTCGGGCAGTCTCCATCCTGTTAAGGAACAGGATATAGGCCTGTTCCTTCAGTCATGGCCACGAAGGGTGACTTTTGACCATGATGCCCTCTTGGTGACGTCAGCCCTTGGGGCTATACCACTTCCTGCTTAAGCGAAGTTGGTACTTTGGACGCAGTTTTATCCGCGAGGTCAAGCTTCATCGAAGCTATCGCCTTGCTGGCCTTGCTTGCTGAGCGAGGCTATGCCTTAGTGAATTTTTATGTCTTCGTATCCACTTGATTGTTGAACTAATCATAGTTCATTTCTGTCTTTGCAGTGCATTACACTCCCGGTCTCCTGAACAGTCTGTTTGGGCTAACCAGTCGAGCAGATGGTAACCTCAGCCTGCAATTCCATGGACAGGCTTCTTTGTTCAGTGAGCGGAGCTCTCTCGTCCGGGATACACTCATCCAAGGCGGTCATCCGCAGACCACGCGGAGTATCTTGACCACGGCCCCTCTTGAGGATGTTGATCGTCGGACTTACAGAAAGCCCGACTTTATGTTCGGGGATGCCGCATCCGATCCCGATTGCCAGTTGCAGGCAGGCGAAGGACAATGGATCTTTCAACTGGACGGCGAGAAGTTTTACCTTCCGTCCACTAAGCGGCACTTTCCCTTATCTTCTTTTGTGAATGTGACTCAGGCTCGAAAGATGGCGTGGGGCGTGAGCCGAAGCGTCGAATCCGTCCATGTTGGGAGATTGACCTTTCAGTCCGGCTATTCGAGGGCGGGCCCTCCCCACAGCATAATGGGGCTATACCCTGGGAAGGTATCGCGGGAACTTCCAGTGGGAGAGAACCCGGCTGTGGCGCAGACCTTTGGCACTCAATTCTGCGCAGTTAACGGGAACTACCCTGCCACTGACTTCAGGGCTCCCAGTTGGGTTCATCCTCCTAAGACATGGTGGGCGGAGTTGACCAACTATATCCTCGCTCACTTCGAGGAGGACTTGGAGGGGTTGGATAATGAGACTTGGCTATCTGTTAGTTCAGAGGTCGCAATGACATAACTGGTTGAGACGCCACCAAGCTCAAAGCTAGCCCTTTGCGGGGCTAAAAAGAGGGGGTACTTGCCTTTTGTAGATGTCAGCAAGTATCGGGATTGAGACTTGGCTGTCTGCTGGTTTAGAGGTCGCAATGACGTAACCGATTGAGACGCCACCAAGCTCAAAAATTGGTGATACTTGGCTATCTGCCAGTTCAGAGGTCGCAATGACATAACTGGTTGAGAAGCCACCAAGCTTCAGAGAAGGTGATACTTGTCTTTTGTAAATGTCAACAAGTATCGAGACCTGTCTTTTGTAAATGTCAACAGGGCTCAGGGTTGAGACTTAGCTGTCTGCTGGTTCAGAGGTCGCAATGACGTAACCGGATGAGACGCCACCAAGCTCAAAAATTGGTGATACTCGTCTTTTGTAAATGTCAACGAGTATCGAGACCTGTCTTTTGTAAATGTCAACAGGGCTCAAGGTTGAGACTTAGCTGTCTGCTGGTTCAGAGGTCGCAATGACATAACCGGGTGAGACGCCACCAAGTTTCAAAAATTGGTGATACTCGTCTTTTGTAAATGTCAACGAGTATCGAGACCTGTCTTTTGTAAATGTCAACAGGGCTCAAGGTTGAGACTTAGCTGTCTGCTGGTTCAGAGGTCGCAATGACATAACCGAATGAGACGCCACCAAGCTTCAAAATAGGTGATACCCGTCTTTTGTAAATGTCAACGAGTATTGAGACCTGTCTTTTGTAAATGTCAACAGGGCTCGTAATTGAGACTTAGCTGTCTGCTGGTTCAGAGGTCGCAATGACATAACCGAATGAGACGCCACCAAGCTCAAGGTTGTAATGGAGTTTGGGAAAAGTCTCGTTTTCTCGGGGAGAAACGAGGGAATCACTGTCATAGGTTTAATGTTAACATAACAGCGAGATATATATGTGGCCCTACCATTCTATGGATGAGAATTGGTAGGTGATTTTGAGGGGTCTCATTCTCACGGAGAGAGATGAGGGAACTGCTGTCATAGGTTTAATGTTAACATAACAGCGAAGCATATATGTGGCCCTACCATTCTATGGGTGAGAATTGGTAGGTGATTTTGGAGAGGGAATCAAATGGGAACTGGTCCCTTAGGATTTTTAGCAAACCCCCAGCTGTCAACGGGTTTGATATGCCTTTACCAACTACCGTTTGAGTTGGGCTAGCCATGCTATTCCCCTCAGCATGATGAGTTGTCGAGGACTTATGTTGGGCTTACAGGCCAACATTTTCCTCTATCCTTAATCGTTAAGGATATTGGATTATCGGGTAATGTCTGCATAACCCTAACTCTCCTTTAGGATAACTGGTGCACGGCCAGGTTCCTGTTGGTTTATGGCTGTATGATCTCACTTGGAGGAAGAGAAAGGCTCTCTTTGTGTGTGCTTTGGACACGGAGATCTTGATCAGAGGTGTAGTGTTAACTTGATCAAGAGAAGGATCCTTGATTAAGGATAATACTTCTTTAAGAACTTGCCATTGATCGGCATCATGAGTAGGTCGCCCTCTGCAGTCGTGAGGCAGTATGCTCCATTTGAATAGACTGTTTCTATCACAAACGGTCCTTCCCATTTAGGCTGAAATTTGCCTTTGGTCTTGTGCGTCATAATCATCGGTCGTCTGACGGCTAAGACCAGGTCTCCTTTCTGGAAGACTCTCTGTTTGACCTTCTTATTGAAGGCTTTTGATATTCGAGCTTGATACAGCTCGATATGCTGCTGAGCTTGTAGTCGCTTCTCGTCCAAAGCTTCGAGCTCTTGAAGGCGTAGGCGATCATTGTCCTCTAATGTGGTTTTAGTAATCAGAGCCACACGCAACGATGGCATTTGGATTTCCAATGGGAGGACTGCTTCGCACCCATATACCAGGGAAAAAGGCGTATTGCCTGTCGGTGTCCGCACCGTGGTTCGGTAGGCCCAAAGACATTCACCGAGCTTTTCGTCCCAATCTCGCTTATTCGAGGAGACGAATTTCTTGAGCAGCTTGATGATTGTTTTGTTGAATGCTTTCGCCAAGCCGTTGGCAGCAGGATTATAGGCAGTTGAAGCCACATTCTGAATTCGGTATTTATCGCAGAACCGATAGAATACTTGGCTTATGAATTGGGGACCGTTGTCGTGGATGATCCGCCTAGGTACACCAAATCGATGGATGACGTGGTGCTTGATAAAGTGAACCACATTGGAGGTTTTGACTTCAACCAGTGGTATAGCCTCCGCCCATTTTGAGAAATAATCGGTTATTGCAAGGATGAACCGGTGACCTTTTGTCGAAGAAGGGCTAATTGGCCCTACGACGTCTATTCCCCATGCTTCAAATGGCCATGAAGCAACAGTCCGGTGGAGCAGCTCCGGAGGCTGGTGTATGAAGTCCGCATGGACTTGGCATGCTTTACACCTTCGTGCATATTGGATGGCATCGGCTATCATAGTTGGCCAATAATATCCAAGCCTATGCAACCTGTCCTTAAGCTTTGGACCTGGCTGATGAGCTCCGCAAATGCCGTCGTGCGCTTCTTGGAGCGCTTCCTGTGCCTCTGAATTGGGAAGGCAACGGAGGAGAACACCGTCATATGAGCGACGGTAAAGTGTCTTCAAAGTCGGATCGTAATAGAACCGGAGAGACCTTCGTCTGATGGACGCCGCTTCCTTGGGATCGTCTGGAAGCAGACCGTGCAAAGCATAGTCGATGAGAGGAAAGCGCCAGTCTCTTGGTTCAAGATCCGTGGAGACATTATAGACTTCTCGAGTTCTTAGTATGTGCTTGGAGCATACAAGATGTCGAGTTGCGACTGTGAGGTGATACTCGGTGTCGGCTGGCAAGGCTAGCGTCGTAGCTAATGCAGCAAGAGCATCTGCCTTGGTGTTTTGAGATCGAGACACATGCCCGATATAGAAGCCTTCAAATAGGTTGGCCAATTCAACGGCCGTGTGATAATAAGGCACCAAGTCCTCATGGCGGACTTCGTATTCGCCTTTAACCTGATTGATGATCAGTTTTGAATCGCCATAGGCTTCGAGGTAGCGTACCCCCATTCCATGAGCGAGCTGAAGACCAATGAGCAGAGCATTATATTCTGCTACATTGTTGGAGCACGATTCTGTCAGAGAAAATGCTCTGGGCAAGACATGATTCTGTGGGGAGATAAACACAACCCCCACTCCGACAATAATCTTGCCTTTAGGGCCCATTCGCGATGCTCCATCAAAGAACATCTGCCACACTTCCTCTTCTGAGGTTGCATAAGATTCGAAGACCTCATTGGGGATGTCTTCGTGAAGTTTTGAATGTTCCGGAACTGGATGAGCAGCCAAGAACTCTGCAAGGGCCTGGCCTTTAACCGCCTTCTGAGGGGTGAAGATCATGTCATATTGAGACAATAAAAGTGCCCACTTAGCCAATCTTGAATTCAATGATCCTGGCTTCGTCATAAGAAGACGTAATGGGTTTACTCTGGAGATGACATGTATGGTCTGGCCGACCAAATAATGTCGTGTCTTCTAAACAGCAAAGACTAGAGCTAAACACTCTTTCTCGATAGGATTATAGCGAGATTCCGCCCCTATCAGAGTCCTGCTTAAATAATAAATGGCTTGCTCGTGACCATTGTCGTCCTTTTGAGCGAGGAGAGCGCCGAGGGAGTAGTCTAGAGCTTTTACATAAAGCAAAAATGGTTTCCCTGATGTAGGGGCCACCAAGACTGGAGGTTTTGTGAGGTACCTCTTGATGTCTTCATAAGCTTCCTGGCAAGCTTGATCCCATACGAAGGAAGCACCCTTTTTCATGAGTCGGGTAAACGGCTGACAGCGGCCTGAGAGATTTGCAATGAATCTTCTGATATAGGCCAGCCTGCCTTGCAAGCCTCTAAGCTCCTTGAGGTTCCTTGGCGGAGGCATGCTCTGAATAGCTTTGACCTTGTCTGGGTCAAGATGAATTCCTTTTGATGTGACGATAAACCCAAGGAACTTGCCACTCGATACTCCCAAGAAGGATTTTGTCGGGTTCATTTTCAGTTGATGAGCCCGCATTATGTCGAACATCGTTCTCAGGTCGCGAAGATGTTCATTCTTGTTGCGGCTTTTGACGGCAATGTCGTCGACATAGCATTCCACCGTTTTTCGGAGATGGTCGCGGAAGATCGTACTCATTGCCCGCTGGTAGGTTGCTCCGGCGTTCTTCAGTCCAAAGGGCATTACAGTATAGCAGTATACTCCCAATGGTGTTCGGAATGAAGTATGCTTCTCGTCGTCGGGATACATCTTAATCTGGTTGTATCCTGAAAAGCCGTCCATGAAAGACATCCTTTCGAATCCGCATGTGTTGTCAATCATGACATCGGTGATGGGCAGCGGAAATTCATCCTTGGGACAGGCCGTATTGAGATCACGGTAGTCGATGCAGATCCGTATTTTCCCGTTCTTCTTGAGGACGGGGACTATATTAGCCACCCAATCTGGATGTTGTTCCTCCCGGATGAAGCCACACGCAATGAGCTTGTGAACTTCGGCTTCAATAGCTTCCATGATGTTCGGGCGAAACCGACGTTGTTGCTGCTTGACTGGCTTGACGTCAGGCTTGATGTTTAGACGGTGCATGGTGACCTGTGGATCAAGTCCGGGCATATCTTCGTAGCTCCATGCGAAGACATCTATATACTCTCTTACGAGTATTATCAATTCTTCCCTTTCTATAAGTGATAAGCTTTCACTTATAAAGATGGGTTTGGGATGGTCTTGACTACCCAAGTTGACCTGCATCACCTTGTCTTCAGTGGGTGGCTCGCGTAGTTCGAATCGCTTTTCCCATTGAAGGTCTAACTGCTGGGCCCATGGTTCCTCATCGGTGGCTTCTGCGGACTCCAATTGACTGCTTGAGGTCATATTAATAGTGAGGTCTTTGAACATTCCTCCTATGCTGATATCGGAGTCCCACTCGGAGGATGAAGCCGAATGTGATGGAGCTGACCTATCGTCCTTGACTTGAACCGTTACTGATGATGAGGGTGTGACGTAACCCAACCCCCTGCGTGTACTATCATAGTAGTTTGCAGGCTTCCCTTTAGGCACAAGGTTCCGCATCAAACCACGCCTTCCTTTTCCGAAATTCAGGCCTGCTCCATGCTTCAAGTCGTACCCCATTTTCTTCATAATGTGGCGCGCTGGCCACGCATAATGGAAGAACTGTGGGGCATCTGAGTCTGAGCTTGAATCTGCAGTTGTGGATCCCCGTGGCCGGGTTCTACCGAAGATTATTGGCGGCTGACCTTGTTTGGACGGAGGGATCACCAGTGTGGCCCCTTCTATAGCTTCCATAGATGTGTTGGCCACACTTGGCTCATGTACGGGCATATGTAGAGAGCCATCCGTAATGGATTTAATCGACCCAATACCGCAGGATAATCAAAAGAAATATTATCATTAATTACCCATTCACCTTCATCCTCTGAAGGAGTATTACATAGGGGATTATTGAGACATGCTATAATTGGTTCACCAATCAGAATGGCTGGCATGCCTGTTTCGGATTCTGAATCCGCCTCGTTGCCACTTTCATCATCGTCCGGCAACGATTCTTTGAGTGCTCCACCGGCCTCTTGATATAGGAGAGCGTCAGTGAAGTAGTTTTCCACCCCTTTGAATGGTTGCCTCTCAGCAAAGACAGTTCGTACTGTCGCATTATCTTCAATATATTTGAAGCATTGATGGAGGGTGGAAGGGACGATCCAGTTGGCATGGATCCATGGCCGTCCCAGCAGCAGGTTATATGAAGTGTCAGCATCAATGACATAGCATGTCACTTCTGACTTCAGACTCCCGATTCTGCAACGGAGTCGAATTTTCCCCAGTAGATGACTGCTCCCGGCGTTGAAACCGTATATTATAGTAGTGGTTGCGGACAACCTATACAATGGTATGCCGAGGAAGTAGAGAAGCCTTTTGGGGATGATGCTGAGTGCAGACCCCGGATCGACTTGTACCCTCTCAATGCATGTTGAACCGATATATCCGGTGTAGTACAGAGGTCGATCGTGCTTGTTGTCTTTGAGAAGCATATCTTCCGCTGTGAAGGTAATAGCGGGCACCTTTGATTGTGCATGATGACATTCCGGGCAAGGAGACTGGACGTCGTTGTTAGGGATCTCAGGCATGCATGTCAGAAAGGTTTCTGAATTGGCTAGCGCATCCCTGAGTGCTTCTCTTGTCTCTTTTGAGAGGCGAAGGAGCTCGTGTATAGTGATACGAGCTGGGATATTGGCCAGCTGAGCCAATATGTCAAACCAAAAGGGCGTATCAAACCCTTGGCCTGGTGGTTTCTTCAACACGTGGTCGAATCGTACCTCCTTAGGCCTCTCTTTTCCCTTGGTTGGGATTGGAGTGGATGCTGGTGCTTGTACTGACGTCGTTTGCTGTTGTGTCTCGTCAGTAGACTTTTCATACTGCCTCAAGTATGATTTTCCGGATCGGGTGCCCTTATGTTGAGGCGTATCGGCTTGCGCCGTGCAAGCAAGCTTTTCTCCTTCTGAATCACTTAGGGAAGCCGATGTAAGATTGCCATTGTCTGGCAGGATGGAGATGACATTGCAAGACTTGCCTTTTGAGTTGGGCTGCTTTGAATCCCGCTGTACGTCTTGGACGAGGTCTGGATGTATCCACATGACTTCTCCTGTCTCCAATGTTAAGGGAACAAGACCCTTATTGTTTTGAGCTATAGCTGGAAGATGCTTGACTTTCAACCGTGGCGCAGGGACGGAATAAGTCCCGTCAGGAATTGTGACCTTTGGAGCTTTGCCGAACTCAAGAGTTACCATATTGGCAGTGACTTTCTTTTGCTCCGTCTTCAACGTCAGGACTCCAGCGTCGACCAAGGCTTGAATTCTATCCTTGAGGACATAGCACTTGTCAGTAGGATGGTGAACCATCCTGTGGTAGAGGCAGTATTTAGGGTCGTTTGTGCGCCCTATCTCATTGGGACGCCGCGCATCTTGCAGCTTCATTTTGTTCCCTTTGTGGAGCAGATGGAATATGGTGACCACCTGATCGTCTTTGAACGAGTACTGCTTTGGAGGGAACTTAGGCTCCTGATTGTTGAAGCCGCTCTTCTTGGCCTTTGACTGCACATCTCCGGATAGTTCCACAGACATAGTCTCTTTGCCTTTAGCTTGAGAAGATTGCGGTAGGTCGCCACGCCCTTTGTTGTTCATCCCCCACTTGCCTCTAGGGGCGGATGGTTCGAACTTTTTAGCCGACTTTTCGGCTATCTCAGCTTGTTCGACCAATTCTTTCCAAGTATGGGCTTTGACTGCCCCCATGCGAACTTCCACTTGGTCTAAGAAGTTGTGTCTGCATGCCTGTAAGAGCATGGGTAATGGCATCCCTGCTGGGCACATCAAGGATAAATTTCTGAACCGTTCAATGTAGTCACGGACAGATTCGCCCTTCCTCTGCACAGTGGAGAGGAGTTTGTCCATGGTCACTTCGGTATCGTCCTCATAGAAACGAGAGAGGAACCGAGTTTCTAGGTCGATCCAGGAGTTGATAGAGCCCGGGGGAAGACTGCGAAACCAGTCAAATGCCACCCCCTTTAAGGTACCAATGAATAGCCTAGCCATGATGGCGTCATTGCTTATAACATTACCGGTCTGAGACCAAAAATAGTAGATGTGCTGATTTGGCGAGCTCTTTCCGTCATAGGTATGCAATGTTGGTGGTTTGAACTTCGGTGGGTATGGCACCGAATCCCACTCTAGCGGATAAGGGCGGACTGCCCCTACCTTCTTTAATTCATCCCTCTGAGCTAGGGATGCAATTTGAGCTTGGAGGCCCTTAAGGACTTCAGCGTCTAAGGAAGAACCCTCTTTGGATTTCTCCGTCTTTGGCTGCTCATTGCTGAAATGCTCCTCCTCATCGTGATTGCTCCCGGCATCATTGTTGTTCCGGTCACTGAGGAGTTGTGCGAGCATCTGTTGAATATTGTCCAGAGCCTCTTGCTGAGTCTTGGAAGTTTGCTCCTGAGCTTCCAGGCGCCGACGAAGGTCGTCGTTAGCGCTATCAGCCATGTTGACTGATACTCTGTCTGTTCGTACCGAGCTAACTGTCGCCGAAGAGGCGTACCCACTGTCTTCATCTTCTTCATCTGATGATTGGAGTGACCTCCTGGGCTGTGACGAGGCTAGGGCCGTCGAGGAAGAAGGCTGTTCATAATTATAGGGTATCGCCACCCTAGATCTGGTGTTTCAGAAAACACCTTCTTCATGTACCAAGACTTCGCCTAAGCCTGGGCTGTAATCTGGATCTGGGGACTCTCGTCCTCTTCCGGTCATGTTGACGGATGCAGAGGGTAGATCTCGCGAGATGCTCCTTTTGCGATGTTTCGCCGGGGCTTGTACCGTCAGTCGATCAAAAACTGATCGTCGTCTTGGAGGCGTGGCGGGGATTGGTCCCAGCCGGCAATCGACCGAGTGGAGTGTCACCAGCTGACATCCCACTTGTCGACAACAGGGAAAGAGGTTTGTCTATTAGCCAACAATTTCCTCAAATCAGACCCGGTTGGGTCCCTGCAATCGAGCGCAAAGGCTCTTCTGGATCGCACATAGGGCGATGTCCTGCTTCTTTTATCCTTGCAGATGGGATTAGCACTGAATAGTGCTTTGGTTCTAGCTTCGCCATCAGACGCGAACTTAGTGCTTGACGCACTGGAAAGCGGAGCACGCTGTGGTGCTTTACCCGCTATGCTGCTGCGAAGGTAATTAGCCTTAGATGGTACTTTGGCTTCGGCTTTGCGGTCATGAACCCTGCGCGTACGCTGTGGTACAGTAGCTTCGCCCGTGAGAACGAGGCCGGCGCGAGGCATTGCTGCTTTTGAATTGGACGACGGTATGATTGCCGTCGTAACTTTATGATGGGAGCAGACAGGCATCCTGCCTTTTTCTTCGCGAGAAAGGTGCGGTTTAGGCGTAGCTACGCCTGAAGCTTCGGTCGGAGACTTCTGTTTAGGCTTCCATACCCGCCTTGGCAGACGAGACTTAGGTTCACAAGGAACCTGATTAGCCACACACGAGGCTGAGGGGTGTTGGCAGAATTCTACTTCCGGTTTCTGATTTGAAACCTTGGTCGTGGAAACCCTCCTATGCTTCCGTGCTCGAAGCATTAGGCCACCCCCAGAGAGGACTTCTTCAAATCTTCCTTGATCGAACTGAACCACCAAGTTCTCACAAGTAAAGGAATCAGACTGCGGACGTGCTCCCTTGTTGCGCCAAATAACCGCAGTAGGTTCGTAGAGAACCTTTTCAGTCTCCGCAGAGACTTTCCTTGAAGGTTTAGCCAGAGAAGCTTTGGCTGCACCGGCTTTTCTGAATTCAGAGTTAGACCCGAAGGTCTGTTCGTCGCATTGTGACACTTGATTCTCGGCAGTGGAGAATTTCTTCCCCAGCGGGGTCGCCATCTTGTTTTCCATTATGTTTGCAAAGGGGGGAAACTTACAAAAAAGGTTTGAGGAGCTAAATTACAAGTATTCTTAAAAAGATTACAAGTAGATCTCCTCAGAGATTCTGGAGAAGTGTGCCATAGGAGTCTGGTCAGCGCGCGATCACTTTGTCCCTTTGACGATGCGAGCGATGAGATTCCCTTCTCGCCTGGTTCCGGGAATTAGAGAACAGAAGGTTGGTAGAACCCTCTTGCTACTTCTCAAAATCGCCTTCAATAAGGAATTCCTTCTCGCCTGGTTCCGGAGATTCCTTGAGAAGAAGGACGATGTTAGGGTATCAACACCCTGAATAGATAAAGCAATTCTCTAAAAGGTCTCTGAATTCAAGAGCGCACCGTGTGTTAGGAAGAAGCCTCTGCTTGTGGAGTCCTCTTTTGGTCTTCGATCGATCTATATTTTTGTGCGTCCGTCTGCGTCTGTATGTCTCTCTCTCCTTGTACCCCTGGTGGGCTATTTATAGGGAGAGCAAGGGTATAATCGTCCCTTAAAGATATGGAAACAGATTGAACCAAATCTGTTTAAATCCAGAAAGTAGCCTTGCTGCGAGGCTAGAATAGGCAGGTCGGTTGATCTTCTTGATCTGTTTTGATCCTTTCCATATCGTTGGAGGATTTTTCCTGATCTTCTTACTCGTTTTAGAAGAGTCAAGAGATTGTGGCAATCAACTGCCAAATTTGATCTCTGATTTGATCTTAATTGGATTTGATCTGATTGGATCTGATCTCATCCGGAGATTTGATTGGTCAAAGGTTGACCATAGCAGATCAATAGTGGCGCTGCCCGCATTGAGCTCGTAGCGGAGCTAGAGACGGTTTCTGGCGAAGTCCGAAAGAAACCCTTTGGCGGAGCTGGAAGTCCTTTGTGGCGAAGTTTGCGAGTCAGCTTCTTGGCGAGGCTTTGAATGGCTTCAAGGCGAAGTTGGGTGATATTAGCCTCTCAAACGAGGCTATCCCTTTGGGCTCATGTAATGCTAAGTGTTAGCACCTTAGACCTGCTGAGGTCTGTTTAGAAACAATCCGGGTTCACTGTCTGCTTGCTGGATTAGTGGAGTCCAAGTTGCTTCCTTGTCCCTCGGAGATGGGTGAAAACTGGTCTTTAGCTCGTCTGTCACTTGTCTTTTGTAAATGTCAACAAGTTTAGACATTGTTCGGACCAATGAGAATCTTGTCTTTTTTAAGTGTCAACAATGACCTTTTGCTGATAGAGGACTGATGGGTCCTACTACGTCAATACCCATGCTTCAAATGGCCATGAAGTGACTGTGGGGTGGACTAGCTCTGGGGGTTTGTGTTTGAAATCTACATAGATTTGACAGGCCTTACACCTTCTTGCATATTCAACTGCATCAGCGATCATGGTTGGCCAATAATAACCGAGTCGGTGCAGTCGATTCTTAAGCGTTGGGTCTGATTGGTGAGCTTCACATATGCCATCATGGGCCACTTTAAGTACTTCTCGTGCTTCCAAATTGGATAGACAGTGAAAAAGTATACCGTCGTAGGAATGGCGGTACAACATCTTCACTACTACATCGTAGTAGAATCGAGTAGATCTTTGTCGAATAGAGGCCGCTTCCTTGGGACCATTGGGTAGTATGCCATGCAAAGCGTAGTCGATGACCAGGAATCGCCAGTCTCTTGGTTCGAAGTTGGTCGAGGTTGTATGAACTTCGCTAACCTCTAAACCGTATTTTGGACAGAAGAGATGACGAGTAGCTTCTGTAAAATGATAACTGGTTTTTGCAGGCAAAGCTAATATAGCCACGAGCGCAGCTAAAGCATCTACTTTTCTACTAAGGAGGCGAGCCATATTGCTAATGTAGAAGCCGTCAAATGAGTCGGCTAATTTGATGGTTGCATGGTGGTAAGGTATCAAGTCCTCGTGACGGACCTCATATTCTCCTTTGGCTTAGTTGACAATCAATTTAGAGTCACTATAAGCTTCAAGGTATTGTACTCCCATTTGTTGAGCAAGTTAGAGACCAATGAGCAGAGCATTGTTCTCAGCAACATTATTAGAGCATGGCTCTATCAATGAGAATGCACGAGGAAGAACGTGATTCGCTGGCGAGACAAATACTACCCCCATTCCAGCAATGATCATGCCGTAGGGCCTGTTTTTGATGCACTGTCAAAGAACATCTACCATACATCATCTTCTGAGGACATATTGGCTTCGGTTGCCTCATCTGGAATGTTTGTGTGTAGTTTTGATGTTTCTGAAACTGGATGGGCTGCCAGAAAGTCTGTGAGGGCTTGTCCTTTGATCGCCTTTTGGGGGATAAAAGTCATGTCGTATTGGGACAACCAAATAGCCTAATTAGCTAGTCTAGAGTTCAAGGACCCTGGTTTCATCATGAGAATGCGCAAGGGATTGATTCTTGAAATGACATATATGCTTTGGCCAACCAAATAATATCGTGTCTTTTGAACAGCGAAGACGAGAGCTAGACACTCCTTCTCAACGAGGTTATATTGAGATTTAGCCCAATTAGAGTTTTGCTCAATTAGTAGATGGTCTGTTCACAGCCTTCATCGTTCTTCTGTGCAAGAAGAGTACCCAGAGAGTGGTCCATAGCTTATAAATAGAGCAAGAATCGTTTTCCCGAAACAGGAGCCACTAGGGCCAGAGACTTTATAAGATATTCTTTGATATCTTCGAAAGCCTTTTGGCAGCTTCATCCCATACGAAGAAGACGCCTTTTTTCATTAACCATGTAAACGGCTGGAAAAGGCCCGACAGATTTGTGATGAATCTTCGAATATGGAAAGTCTGCCTTGCAGATCTCTGAGCTCTTTGAGGGGCTTTGAGGGTTGCATGCCCTAAATTGCCTAATCTTTATCAGGGCCATGATGAATTCCTTTGGATGTAAGTATGAATCCTTGCCACTTGACACTCCCAAGAATGATTTTGTTGGGTTCATCTTCAGTTGGTGAGCCCCTATGATGTTGAATATGGTTCTCAGGTCATCAAAATGGTTGCTTTTGCTGCAACTCTTAACTGCAATGTCATCAACAGAGCATTCTACTATTTTTCATAGATGATCACAGAGGATTATTCTCATGGCGTGTTGATAAGTTGCACCGGCATTCTTCAATCCGAACGGCATTACTGTGTAACAGTATACCCTCAATAGCGTTCTGAATAATGTGTGCTTCTCATCATCTAGGTGCATCTTAATTTGATTGTACCCTGAAAAGCCATCCATGAGGGATATCCTTTAGAAGCCACATGTGTTATCAATCATGACATCAGTAATGGTTAACAAAAATTCATCCTTAGGATAGGCTGCGTTGAGATCATAGAAGTCGATGCCAACTCTGATCTTTCCATTTTTCTTATGTACGGGGACAATATTAACAACCCAATCTGGGAGCTGCTCCTCTCAAATGAAGCTGCATTCGATGAGTTTATGAACTTTGGTTTCGATTGCTTCCATGATGTCAGGTCAAAAACATCGTTGTTGTTGTTTAACCGGTTTAGCATCCAGTTTGATATTAAAATGATGCATAGCCACCTGAGGTTCGAGCCAGACATGTCTTCATAAATCCAAGCAAAGAAATCATTATATTCTGGTATGAAGGATATGAGGTCTTATTTCTCTATTGGCGATAGACTTTCGCTTATAGAGATGAGCTTTGGTTATGCTTGATCACCCATGTCGACTAGGATCACCTTAACTTTGGTTGGAGGTTCGCATTGCTCAAAACACTTCTCCTATTGAAGATCAAGTTGTTGAGCTCAAGGATCAACGTTGAATGGCTCAATGTCTTTGTTTTGATCTGTCTGACTGATAGATGTCATGTTCGTGAAGAGCTTTATGAAGACTACCCCCACACTATCATCAGAATCCCAGCTGGATGAATTTGAAGATTGTGATAGTGGCGATTCGTCTGATTCGGGTTCCGACTGTAGAGGAAGAGTGACATTTCCCAATCCCCTGCACGTGCAGCCATAATAGTTGGGAAGCTTTCCTTCAGGAACAAAAGGCTGCAATGGTATGCACTGCCCTTTATCGAAATTTAGGCCATCTCCGCGATTCAAGTTGTACCCCATTTTTTTCATCATGTGGTATGATGACCGTGCGTAATGAAAGAATTATAGAAGTTCCAAGTCATCGTTTGATTCTCTAGATATCGACTTAAGCCAGGCCTCTGGCAAAGATAATTTGTGATTGGCTCCTCATACAAGGAGGGATAATGATTGATCCTTCATTGTCCTAAATATGCATGCATCCCATTTCTGAGATTGGTAAAGGAATGTGTAAGGACCTTACATTAACAGATACATCCTCAAGTCACAAAGAGTAATCAAAAGCAATATTCTCATTAAGGACCAACTCGCCCTCATTTTCGGCGGGATTATTACAATCATAATCATTCAGATATACTATAATTGATTCTATACTAATAGTAGCTAGTGCATCTTCTTTTGATTCTGAGTCTGCCTTATTGCCGTTGTTGATGTCATCAGGCAATAATTGCTTCAGTGGCTCGATATCCTTTTGGTAGAGGAGGGAATTCGTTAAGTAATTCTACACTTCTTTGAACGGTTACACTTCAGCAAATACCATTCGGACCACAGCATCATCTCCTATATAGTTAATGCACTGGTCAATGTGGATGGGACGATCTAGTTGGCATGGATCCATGATCGTCCGAGCAAGAGATTGTAAGACGTATCAGCATTGATGGTGTAGCACGTTACTTTTGATTTCAAGTCTTCAATTTGACATCGGAGACGAGTCTTGCCTAGAGGGTGACTACTCCCAGCATTGAAGCCAAAGATGGTTGTAGTGGTGGAGCCTGCTAAGTGGGATACCCAGAAAGTAGAGAAGCTTCTGTAAATCACCTAGAGGGGGCATGGATAGGTTATGGCCATACTAGATGGAAAATAATGCGGAATTAAAATTTACTTGCTAACAACCTAATAAATATCAATCACAATACAATAAGTACTTGCAAATAAGTAAACAAGATAAGTGTGCAAGCAAAGAGAAAGTAGAGTGAAGAGAGAAAGAGTAAGCAATCGCAAACATTATGATATGTTCCAAGGTTCGAGCCACTGCTCTACGTCCCCGCCTTCAACACGATGAAGGATTTTCACTATGACCGATCTTACTAGATCGTCAATCGTTACAAGTTCTCACTAGAATTCAATAGACTCACAAGCCCTCTCTCGTGGTTCCGCAACACCAACACGGAGCTCACTAGCGCACTTGAGATCGTAACCTTTACAACTTCACAATGGAAGGAAATTGGTGATCTTCTCTTGATCACAAAAAGGCACACAAGCACAATCCTATAACCAAGATGAGGAGGTAAAACTCTTTGGGATTGTGTAGTGGAAATAGCTTGTAAGAGTCAGAGTAAAGGCTCAAGCTAAAAAATAAGAATGTGAAATTTTGGCTCAAAAGAAAATATTTTAAGAAAAAGACTAAAACTTGATTAAATCTTTTTGTAAAATTGTAAAAACTTGCTCAAACTTCTTAGTTGGCTTTTCTACAGTCCAACTATTTATAAGAGATGAAAATATGAGGAGAAAACCCAAAAGAGTCATTGGGAAAAGACACAGGAAAAGATAAATAGAAATATAGCCGTTGGAAAAAATCAGAAGGAAATCCTTCTGTTGGTTGACCGATCGATCGACCAACAACGGTTAAATTTTTGACCGTTGGGGATAGCAATCGACCGGTCAGTCACGCATTTTTCCCAACCAGAGAGCAGGCCCCAATCGATACTATCTATCTTTACACAAGATCTAAATAAACTGAAGCCTTCTTGTCGATCCTCATCTTTAAGACGACCTGATCCATACACGATCCAATGAGCTTGACTCTAACTGAGTGCTAGATGCGATCTTGACGCGCGAGCTTCTGAATCTACATGTGTTAGCTCCAAAACTCCTTTGTTGAAGCTAAACACCTACTAAGATCCTGATCAATAACTGAAACTATACAAACACAAGATCATTAGTAAACTATAATTACATGAGTTAATCATCATCAAAACTAGAGTGATGGGCCTTTGGGCCAATAGTCTATACTAAATGGCAAATAATGCGGAATTAAAATTTACTTGCTAGCAACCTAATAAATACCATTCACAACACAAGAAATACTCGCTAATAAGTAAACAAGATAAGTGTGCAGGTAAGTAAAGAGAGAGTAGAGTGAAGAGAGAAAGAGTAAGCAATCACAAACACGATGATATGTTCCGAGATTCGAGCCATTGCTTTACGTCACTGCCTTCAATACTATTGAGGATTTTCACTATGATTGATCTCACTAGATCGTCAACAGTTACAAGTTCTCACTAGAACTCAATGAACTCACAAGTCTTCTCTTGTGGTACCGCAACACCAACATAGAGCTCGCTAGCTTACTTGAGGTCGCAACCTCTACAACTTCATAATAAAAGGAAATCAGTGATCTTCTCTTGATCACAAAAAGGTTCACAAGCACAATCTTATAACCAAGATGAGGAGATGAAACTCTTTGGGATTGTGTAGTGAAAATAACTTGTAAAGATGTAGAGGGAAGACTTAAGCTAAAAAACGAGAATGTGAAATTTTAGCTCAAAAAAAAAATCTTTTAAGAAAAAAACTAAAACTTGACTAAAACTTCTTGTAAACTTGTAAAAACTTATTCAAACTTGTTAATGGGTTTTTCTACAGTGTCACTATTTATAGGGGATGAAAACATGAAGAGAAAACCCAAAAGAGTCACTGAGAAAAGACCTAGGAAAAAACAAAAATATAGCTGTTAGGAAAAAATTAGAAGAAAATCTTTCTATCGGTTAACCATTGGGGATAGCAGTCGACTGGTCAGTCGATTGTTTTTCCCAACCAGAAAGCAAAGCTCTCTGTCGGTCGACCGGGGCAGTCGACCGGACCCAATCGAGAGCAAGGCTCTTGCAGTCGGTTGACCGCACGGTCGATCGAAGTGCACGCAATGCATTTGGTGCATGTCAGTCGATCGCTCGGTCGACCGATAGAGCAATTCTGCTCTGCCCACGGTCGACCAGTCAGTTGACCGACCTTGGTCCAAAAGCATGTTATGGAGATCTTTTAAAACCAATATTTTTTCGCCAAAAATATGCTTTGTTTTTAAACACAAAATAGAGTTTTAGGGACTTAATAGAACCAATGTGTGATCATGGATCAACACAAAACAAAGTTAGAACTATATTTTGTAAAAACAATTTCTAAATCAAAAACTGATTTTTCTGAAACTCATTTTTTTGAAACTCAATTATGAAAACAGAAAAGAGAAATGTTTTGAGCTCTTTTTAAAACACTTTAGGGATGTTAAAGTTATGTGTTTGTCAATTCCGAAAGAGCTATCAACCAATATCATCTTGGTATTAACAAATGACTATAAATCCTGTCTAAAATGCAAAAAGTAAAAATACAAATCTTTATATAGTCTTCTCTTACAATCTTGATCCTTGAGCTCATCTATGTGCTTAGGCTCTGGGATCGACATGTTCTTGGCTTCCAAACATGTGAGTCTTGTGATGGAGCTGAAATGCAATAAAGAGTTAACCTGAAATATTGCTAAACGAAATTGTTAAATACATAACTATATATGTTTTGTTATTATCAAAACTAGGGCTAATGGCCTTTGGGTCAATAGCTTCTTTGGGATAATGCTGAGAGCAGACCCCGGATCAACTTGGATCCTCTTATACATGTAGAACCAATATACCCAGTGTAGTATAGATGTTTAACACGATTATTATTTTTGAGCATGTTCTCAGGAGTGAAGGTGATGGATGGCACATGTCATTGCACCAAATGACATTAGGGCCACGGAATCCCATCGTCATCAAAAGGAGTTATCGGTACTTGTGTCAGAAAGGTTTCTGAGTTAGAAAATGCATCCCTAAGTGCCTCTCTTGTCTCCTTTGAGAGGCGAAGTAGCTGATATAGAGTCATACGAGCTAAAATATTAGCATGTTGTGCTAATATATCAAAGCGAAAATGAGTGTTGAGCTCCTTTGGAGGATCTTCTTTAATGATTTATCAAATCAGACCTCCTTTTGCTTCCTTTTGTTCAGTGGTGGGGGTGGTGCCGAAGCCTGAACTGGTGCAGTTGTTCCTGATGTCATTGCCTGCTGTGTCTCATCAGGGGTCTGGTCGTACTGTCGCAGGTACGGCTTTCCTGACCGGTTGCCTACTGGTTGCGAGGTAGTGGGCTTTGCCACTAAAGAAGCTTCTCCTCCTCGGATTCACTAAAGGAAGCTATAGTCACTTCATCATCATCCATTGCAAGGGAGACAATGTTACACAACTTGCCTTTGAGTTTGGGCTTGCTGGATTCCCATTGCTCATCTTTGACGATATCCGGGTAAACCCACATGTTCTCCCTAGATTTTGTAATCATTGGAACAAGGCCCTTGGATTTCTGCACTTCTGCCATTAGGTTGATAACATCTAGTATGGCTTTAGGGACTAGGGTCACTCCATCTTGTGACTTTATTTTACTCTGACTTGAAAGTTAGAACTCCAGCGTCCACTAATCTTTGGATCTTGTCCTTGAGGATAAAGAATTTGCTAGTGGGATGATGCACCATTTTATGGAAGGGGCAGTAGTTGACATCGTTTGTACGCCCACTTCATTAGGTCGCTAAACATCTGGTAATTTAAGATTATTACCCTTATAAAGCAAGTGAAAGATTGTCACCACTTGCTCGTCTTTGAAGGAATAAACCTTTGGCAGGAATTTGAATTCCTGATTTCCACTTGTGCTGCCTTTCTGCTTCAGTGAAACTGCCCCTTATAGCTCAATGCTCATGGTTTCTTTCCTTTTTGGCTGAGAAAATTGGGTTGCATCATGCCCCTAGGTGTTGACCCCTTATTTGTTCTTGGGTACTGAGAGTTCAAACTTCTTAGATGATTTCTTGGCTATTTCAGCTTGCTCGATAAGCTCTTTTCATGTATGGGCTTTGAAAGCTCCCATATGAATTTCCACTTTGTCGAGAAAATTATGCTGACAGGTCTGGAGTAGAACGGGCAAAGGCATACCAGCGGGGCACATAAGAGAAAGATTGTGGAACCTTTCAATATATTCCTGCACGAGTTCTCCTCCTTTATAGCCTATCGAGAGGAGCTTTTCCATAGTCACTTCGGTGTCATCTACGTAGAATCGAGAGAGGAACCGAGTTCTAGCTCAACCCAAGAATTGATGGAGCTGCTGGGTAGACTCCTGAACCAATCAAAGGTTATCCCCTTAAGGGTACCAATAAGTAGTCTAGCCATGATAGCATAATTGTCTATCACATTGTTGGTTTGCGACTAAAAGTAATAGATGTGCTGCTTCGGCGAGCTCTTACCATCATATGTGTGTAACGTAGGTGGCTTGAACTTTGGTGGATATGGGACTGAGTCTCATTCCAACAGGTAAGGACGCATCATTCCTACTTTTTTAGCTCATCCCTCTGATCCAGAGATGCAATCTGAGCTTGGATGCCTTTAGTTACCTCGACATCAACTGAGGAGCTTTCCTTTGACTTCTTAGTCTTAGGATATTTATCGTTGTTATACTCCTCCTCGTCGTGACTGCTACAGGTGTCCTTTATGTTCCGATTGGCCAAGAGTTGAGCTAACATTTGCTGGATGCTTTCCAAGGCTTCTTGCTGAGTCTTGAAAGTCTACTTTTGTGCCTCCATTTTCTGACAGAGATCTTCATCGAGATTGTTGTCAGCCTTGTTGACAGACATCACCCCTATTTTCTTGGAGCTAACGGTAGCGAAAGAAGCATATCCACTTGCTTCTCCATCATCATCCGACCATTGGAAAAGGCTTCTCAATGGCTCTGATGACATTACTCTAGAAGAAGAGAGTCGTAGGGTATTGCAACCCTAGAACGGGAACCCCAAAAGGCACCTTCAGTTTCAATCAGAACCTAACTTAAGCCTGGGTTACAGTCAGGGTCAGGAGAACTGACTGAGGGTGCATGAACCCCTGTCTTCCTCTTCAAGATCATACCGGATCGCTTCCTCTACATGTCATGCTGATAAAGACTGAGGTGAGGTGAGGCTTCTTGGCTTTCTTCTTCCTCCTAGATTTGGATGCTTTGGAGGTCAGGGCTGACAAACTGTCGAATACCGATGATTAGTGTTCAATTTTATATCATTTTACATCACATTTTCATGCATTTTATCAATAAAAATAAGGTTTTTAATGCCTTTTTCTCTTAAATTTTAGGTCCACTCAGAAGGCCCTAATCTAAGCCAATTAAAGGATTTAAAGGAGATTAAAAAGAGCCCAACCCAAAGAAGCTCATATCTGCAATGAACCAGGGGATATTCTCTCAGTTTTAGAAGCTTTCACAGTACATCTGGACAAAGATAGCCTGTCAGTGCGATCGCTGGTATAACGGGCAAGATGTTGTCGCGAAAATATGGCTTTGACCGTGGATCCGTGACAATTCTTGGACTGTTGATGCAGCGTTTGATCCTGCAGTTACAATTGAAAGCGATGAGCCTATGATGCCTATATAAAGACCCCTAGGGTCTCTTTTGATAGTATCTAGAGATAGTGATAAATTTTCGGAGAAGGATTAAGATTTCTCTAGGTTCTTCTTTAGTCATCTCTTGTAATTTCATTTTCTCCTTTCAGATTTCAAAAAATAGAGAGAGGATGAGAGTGAAATTCCTGTAATTGAGAGTGACAATCAAATGCAAAGCTCATGATCTTCCTCCTCTAATTTCTTGCTCTTTTAATTCTTGCTCTTTTATTCCGAAAATTTTAAATTCTTACACTTTAGTCTACCATGCTTTCTTCTTTGCTTTACTTCTCTATGGATAACTAACCTTCTAATATGGCTAACTAACCTCTAACAACTACTAGCTACCAACTCTTGGATGATGCTATTCATATGATTCATTGGATGTTTATAATTTTTATTCTTGTGCTTTACAAGTCTTTTTAATTCCCAATGAAGATGAGTGTTGTTTTTGATCTTAATAAAGGTTTTATGATTCTTTTCATATGATTCATGTGTGCCTCATTTAGAGCCTTGTTTAGTCTTTGATGGAACATGATGATGGGTTCACCTTAGTATGCTAACAAATAAATGTACTAACTTCTTATTTCATGCTAGTTAAATCATGGCTTTGATGATCTAATGAACTTGACATTCTTGTTATGCATACCTAAATTGTGAATCTCAAATTCTTATGTTATATTCTTGTGAACCTATTGGGAGCCTATGATCCAAGAAGGCCACTTAACCTAGCTAAGAGAGGAACACTTCAATAAATTGGGCTAACTCTTTGACTTGATGAATCAATATGGACAAAATGCCAATGAATCTACATGAGGCACAATTCATCCAAGAGATTACTAAATTAGAAGTGTAGAGTTGTTTGTTAGTCATGGCTTTCCTTCTCTTTAATAAAAATTTTCCTCATTTCTAAAATCATTCTTTCTCAAACAAAGTTTATTTTCTTTCTACTCTTTCAAACACCATTTCATTCACCATTTTCATTCCACCTTCCTCGTTTTCATGTTCTTTTTCTCAACATAAAAAATTTCATCATCTTCTTTTTACTTTACTTTCTTTTTTAATTCTTGAACAAAAAATAACTTTTGTTTCCTTTTCAAAAACAAGAACAACAAGAACTAAGAAAGCTTCCATCGCATACCCTCTATGTTGATACGACCCGTTATAGTTTTGCTACAAATGGTAGTTCTAAGGAGCACATTAACATTACAAACATATTCAGAGCTTGACATTGACATATGAACCTGCACGGTTTGCTCTAAATTTTCGCTCTTTTCACTTTCGAACAAAATTTTTGGCGTCGTTGCCAGGGAAGGTCGTTGCTTGAATCAGACCACCAATTAGTCAGCCAATAGGGGCAAAATACAGTGGGAGGTATCTATGTGTAAGCAACGGGTCTTAATTATACTAAACCACGGTATCTTTGAGGCTTAACCTCTTACTCCCCAACCTTAGGCACTGATTTGACTGGAGTATAATTCAAAACAAGCCCCAACCATAGTTAATCTCCTATTGAGTCCGGATGTCCCTAGGGCCAATGTCTATCAATTTTTAGATTAAACTTAAGATTGTGAGTGCTTGGAATATTGTTTTTGGGCTATGGAAGGGTGATAAAATTCCCACCTTATCTTGTTTATTTGGGTGATGCCCTTAGAGTCAATTTGTGCAAGTGTACAGAATATGCAAACAAGATTCACTCAAAGCGATTATATCAAACAAGAGATGAGTCCTATTCTATATGTTATGCGCACGTACCTTACTCCAGCACTCTTCAATAGTAAAGTAAAGAATTAAAAAGATACGTGCCTAGAATGCTAACGTCTAATCAATTTTTAAATTTTCAACAAGCTTTTTTCTGTTGGTTATTAGCAGGATCCTGGTGACAGCATGCAAGAAACAATTATTGCAATAAGCTAATTTTTGTAAAGTAAGCGACCCTACAAAAAAGAATGTCAGTAATTAACTCTTTTCCACAAAAATGCGGTCAAAGCCAAGAAAACGCGGCAAGTTGGAGGGTACTTGGTCTCTGCTTTCTAGTGTAGAGGCCCAAGACCACTTATATGTTGCTGCAATACTTAGTTTCCTGTTTTCAAAACCTTTAACCTGCAACAGAGAAGAAAAATTCTTTTAGTTCTAAAAACTAGCAAAAACGTCACTCTCCTATAATTAGTTTAGTGTGTTGATATTTTGTCGCGAGTTTGCATGTGGTAGACACTTTGGTCCATGAAAGACAACCGATAAAGTTCTGCAGAGTGGTTTTTACTGGCCCACTTTCGTTAAGGACTCCTACAATTTTTACAAACTCTGCGCAAGTTGTCAAATGATGGGTCGAATCACATATTAGGCCGATGCCCCTTACCCCGATTTTAGAAGTAGAAATTTTTGAGTTGTGGGGCATTGATTTCATGGGACCCTTTCCAATTTCTTTCGACAACCAATTCATTTTTGTAGCCATTGATTATATTTATAAGTGGGTGGAAGATGTACCAACTAGGATGAATGATAACCGAGTTGTCATCAAGTTTTTAAGAGAAAATATCATTTCACGCTATGAAGCCCTCCGTGTGATAATAAGCGACAACGGGAGTCATTTATGTAATCTTGCTTTTAAAGCCCTAATGCGAAAGTACTCTATTTCTCACAAATTATCCACGGCCCACCATCCTCAGACGAATGGACAAGTGGAGGTGACAAATAGACAAATTAAACTCATCCTGGAGAAGACCGTAGGACAGAATAGGAAGGACTGGTCCATTAAGTTTATCGATGTACTATGGGCTTATCAGTCCGCCTACAAAACTGTCCTAGCGATGTCTCCATATCGAGTGATATTTGAAAAACCATGCCATTTTTCGTGGAGCTTGAGCACCGTGCTTTGTGGGCTATTAGATAACTAAATTTTGACTTGAAGAAAGCCGGTGACTTAAGAAAGTTGTAAATTTCTGAGCTTGAAGAAATACGAAATGAAGTTTATAATAATGCTCAGATTTCCAAAAATAGAACCAAACTCTTCCATGACCAGTAAATAAATAGGAAGAATTTTGTCCCTAGACAAAAGGTTTTGTTATACAACTCCAGGCTCCACCACTTTTCTGGTAAATTGCATACACGATGGTTAGGACCCTATCTTGTACATACCACATGGTGCAGTGGTCAAAAACGGTAACACTTTTAAGGTCAATGGTCAAAAATTGAAACCTTTCTACACCACTGAGCCTGAGTCACACAGGACTTTTGAACTGGGTCTTTTCGACCCAGTCTACATGTTCCCAACCCTTTCTTCCAATTTCTCTATTATTCATTGTAAATATTTTGGGACCCATCTTGTAAATACCACTAAGTTTTTCTTTCTATTTCCTTATAAAAAATAAATAATAATAATAAAAATAAAAATAAAGAAAAATAAAATAAATTTTTAGAGTGAAATAGAAAAACAAAAAAACATAGAAAAATAGGACTTAGTGATAAATGACACCTAGGCTATCTCTCTTGTATATATACCATCTTTTACTCACAAAAATTCAGAAATAAACCCTAGGTAAACTATTTACGTTTTTACCTAGGGTTAAAAAAGGGAAAGCACCTTCCTCAGGCCTCTATATAAAGCCTCCAACACCTCTCCCGTGCCTTTACCCTAGTTTTGAGATTAGATCTGGAGAGGAGAGATCAGCGTGCGGCCAACAAAAAAATCCCATCCTCTTTCTCCCAAACTTTGCCGCGTTTTCTCTACCAAAGCTGCACGTCCGTGGCCATCCAGGAGCCTCCTGCGTGCCGTAAAATTTCTACATGGTCGCCATCCTTTGTAGATCCCAGATCTACAACAAACTCTGTGCGTTTCTATGTGAATTGCTCTGTGCGATTCAGTTTTTGGTTTCCTTCACGAATTTCGGGGGAGGTTTGTAATTTCTATCCTTTCATCTGAATTTCAATACATGACACCTACTATTTTTGCAGAAAAGGATTTTTCTAGGATCCTTAGTGATATCAATGGGTATGCTCATCTGTTTCTTCATAGGATTAGGGTGTGTAATTAGTTCATATTGGTTTATGATAATTAGAATATGAAGTCTATTATTGCCGTGCACTTGTTAAGATCTTCTACTCTAGCATTGACCAGACCACCATAGACCTTGATGCTTATAAGTTTATTGTGCATCTGGAGACTGGGGATATCGTTGTCACCACTGACATGATAAAGGACTACATGCAAGTCCCAACAACTCACAACATAGCGAGCCTCTTCCATTGATAGAGTACATGACCATTATGGGTACTCGATGCATTGAGCAGGACCATGGGCTCAAAGCCAGTACAACCTTTAGGAATGTTCATTGCGTTGGACGATAGATCCAATGCAATATCCTCGGCCTTGATCATACTACTTCTTTCAATAGGCCCGTGTTGCAGATTATTCATGATCTGATGACAAACCAGCACACAGTCTGCATTAACACGAATATACTCTACTGTCTCATCACCAACTCTACACGTACTAAAGGTGCAAAGTACTCGCATCCTATATTAGTGACTCGTTTGTGTAGGAATTTCCTACTAGACGAAGTCTTCTCTTCATATGACTGAGTATTTGTCGCACTAGAACGGATAACTGGTGCATATAATAGTTGTTTACATGTTGTATGGACCCCTATTGTCCAACCTGTGGATATCCCAACAGAGTCTTTTTCTGAGGAACTGTTAGAGGAGAATGATGAGCCTACTTTTTGGCAGCAACCCCCATCCACTAATTTTAGAGCATTCATGTCTTCCATCTGGAAAGGCATGAAGAAAATTTTCAAGGGCTAGATTAGGTTGAGGAAGCATACCACTCATTTGGATCGTATTGAAGAGGGCTTGAGGATATCACGTTCGGCCGGTCTGAGCACTTCGGCCGATGCGAGCCATTGGAGGGGGTGACATCCTTTCACTACCTTATTTCATGTATATATTTTATTTGCATGAATTGAGGACAATGCATGAGATAGTTGTGGGGATGGGTACTTAGATTTTGATTTTTTTTTTTAGGATTTTAGTTTCTTTTAGAACTAAGTTAGATTTCATTTTTTTTAAGGATTTTTAGTTTCTTTTAGATTTTTTTCTCCTTTCTTGTTAGATTTTTTCTTTTAGTAGATTTTCTTAAATAAAAAATAAATAAATATAATTTTTTTCTTTTTTGATCCATTTTTAGAAAATTAACTTGATCTTAGGAATTAGAGAAACTCTAAAATAGGATTTCTTAATATAAGTTAAAATAAGAAGAATTGCTGGATTTTTAAGTTAAGAAAGAAAGAGCAGAGAGATAATTAGATTTTGAATTTTTTCTAAGTATTATTTACATTTACATGTTGAGGGATTAAAACAAAGACCTATATACCTTTATTTGTAAAAAAACATATATATATATATAAATAAAACAAATTGTAAATATAAATAAATAAATACCTAATCTTCAATTAAGACGGTTAGTTGTGCCTTAAGAAGCATGATCCGTCATGCCTAAAGGTGGTTAAGTCCTTAGCATTCGTGGCCTTATTTACTCGAGACCTTGAACCTTAAGGATGTATTCTCATCTGGTGCGCTAAGATCATCTGGTCTAGGAGTCATCGATACAAGGCTCGCAACATGAGTAAATTAGAAAGCCTAATGAAGCTAAGGAAAATAATAAGTGTACGTACATGTTTATATGAAAATTAAAAATAAAAAATAAAAAAATATATATGAAAATATATGTAAGGTATCATAATCTAAGTGCAATTTCTCATACATATAAATATATATATTTTAGGCTTGATGCAAAATCTAATACTCTCTCTACTTTTGAAACTTAACCTTAATTGAAAACAAAGCTTCAAGTGGAGACTTATAATAAGAAGGAATAGTTTAGGATAACTTAAAACTATAAGATCACTTAAATTTTTGAAAAAATGGATTATAAACTTTCTTTCTTTTTTTTGTGAAAAACTGTGATTACACACATTTATTGCATTATTCTTTATTACATTTTCACATTTATCATATAATAAATCTGCTGAATTTCTTGTCTTAAATGTCTATTTTACAAAAGATATTCATGGGGAGAAAGAGGATAAAATCAAATAAATATCAGTTAAATTCAGATTTAACTAGATTATTTGGTTAGAGGAGGATGATCCTAAATCCAGTTGGTTAAATTTAGTTTTTAGTGAATCAAGTGGTTAAAGCTAAAGATAAACCGAGGATAACGTCAAATACAGAGTTCAATCCAAAGGGATAAATGGATAGAGAGAAGATTAACGGATGAGATGAAGTAATTTTGACTCAGATTCTGACTGGATATATTTTAGTATTGAATCATAACTTTTTCTACCAAATCTTAAATCTGATGATTCAAGATGATCCAGAAAGATGACATACAGGACTATAACTCTTAAGTTGATCACTTTTTCTAATTCTATCATTGGTTAAGTTATATTCAGTAATTAATACGCTAACAAGCTGGAGATCAAAACTGAATATCCACATCAAATCAAATTTGGAGATAAGGGGAGGATTTAAATTCAGAAATAGTCAACTCCCCTTATCTTTAGACTCATTTCCTCATCCATTTATATCCTATAAATACCCCACACATCAGAGGCAAAGGAAAGGACCAAGCAGAGAGTAAAATTTGGGCTATATTGTAGTTTGTAACTTAGGTTTTAGTTTTCATTTATGTAATTTTTATTTTCTTTATGTAACTGAGAGGAGAGAAGACTTTCATGAAGAAATGAGAACAAACTTTCACTGAGGGTGACACTGGTGTAAATGATCTTTTCTTTCATTGTTATTTGAATCGAATCGAAGTTTTCTTTTCTTTTATATTCTTGTTTTCGTTTGCTTCCCTCTTCTGTGTTTGTGGATCCAAATGAATCCGATAGCCTCGAAGTTGTCTTGCCCTTGCAAGTACCGTTGATGGCTTATGGTGATGGATATCCATTTCTATGGTAGTGTAACTTGCCCCTTCATTTCATAGTGTAAATCGGGAATGGGGAAGATCCTATTTGTCATACTTCGCTCGCCTTTCAAACAAAGATACATCATCGATACAGGTCAAAGTTAAGCAGGCGCCGAAGAGGTAAGTAACTTTTTTGGGTTTTAGTTTTCTTTTCTTCCAATTTTCTTTCACTCTTTTTCAACTTCTTTGTACATATCCACTTCCATTTTCTCCACCTTCTCTATCTACCACTTTATTCCTAACTTAACTTTAACTCTTTTTCATTTTCTTTTAAAGAACTAAAAGAAGAACTTTAACCATTCTTTGTAACTTAAAAGAGTACTTTCTAAAAAGCTTCCATCGCTAATCCCTCCTTCTGGATCACGACTCGCATAGCCACTTGCTATTGTGATAGAATTGAGTACTTACACATACTATTCTTAAGTTCTGAAATTCTGTATTCCTTTTTGCAGGTTCCAACTCAATCAAATTTTGGTGCCGTTGCCGGGGAGAGACGGTAAGTATTCTCTTTTATATTTACATTTTTCGTTAACTTTCTTCTTTGTTCTTGGTGTACAGATTTAACAACAAGGAATTTTTGCTGCAGTGGATATATAAGTGGCCCTGGATTCTGCTCAAGAAAGCAGAGCCCAGAAGCCCTCAGATTTACTATATTCTAGTAGCAATCTGAGTGAACTACTAACCTGTAGTTTTACAGGTTAGCTGAATTGCAAAGCAAAAATTCTATAGCAATTTATTTTCTTGTTTACCTCATTGTACTTACTTTCTAAGCTCAACAGTAAAATGATATTTGTTAAATGCTAAAAACGGTTAGACTTACATTTAGGCATGTGTCTAATTCGTTCACATTTTATATTATTGTTGAAGAGTGCTGAGCCAAGGTATGTGTGTGTGTGTGCATAGCATTTAGTATAAGGTTCATTCTTGTATGAATTATTACTTGAGTGTTACTTTTTTCTTTATACTTGTACACTGCAATAAATTGATTTAAGGGCTTGTCCTATAAACAAGATAAGGTGAGAAAGTTGTTACCTTCCCTTAGCTCACAAACAATCTCCTCACTCACTAACCCAAACCTAACTAAAACTGAGTAGACGTTGGCCATAGGGACATCTCGGACTCAAATAGGAGACTGACCTAAAGGGGAAGTTGATTTGAATTTGACTCTTGCCAAATCAGTGTCTAAGATTGGGGATTGAGGGGTGAAACCCCGAAGGCTGGTGGTTTAGCATAATTAGGCCGTTGCTTTAAGCACAGATACCTCCCACTAATCTTGCCCCTGCCTGGCCAATTAACTTGTGGTCAGATTTGGCAATATACCCCCCGTGGATAGTCTTACCAGTTAGGAGTCGTCTAGGTCTAAGGTCTACTCTAACTTAGGCTAGATTTTTTTCTTTTCTTTTTATTTGTTTCTTATTGGTTTGTTTTTCTTTGTTTGTGTTGACATTTCTTGTGTGATATGGCTTATAACAATAATTTTTTCAATATTAATGGTAATCCATGTTACACCCCGACCTCCTTTTCAGATATTACCAACTCGGCATATCATAACTTTAACCAACCTAGTGTGTCAGATTTGTCTTACCCGAATTATTACATGCCCCAGTCCCAATACTATGAACATGAGTGGAATAATCATCACTACTCTTCACAGAGTCAATGGGGATACAACTCCCACGAATCATATTGTCAACTACCCTACTAACATCCAGCTTTATATACTCCTTCTCCCGAACAACAATTAGAAGAATCAATTGATTGGGAAAAGAGGATGGAAGTCTTAGATGAGCTTGAGCGACGAATTCAAATTTAGAAGCCTCAAAATCCTGTCAAAACTTTCAAGTCACAGATCCTTACTCTATTTTTCAAGGAGGACAGGGCAACTTAGAAAAGAGTATGAAAACCATGATTCAATGCGAAAATGATCCACTGGATATGACAGAAGCAAGAATTAGTAGATTGGAGAACATGCGTAGGAATAAAGAAACTCTCCCTATTCAATCTTTGACTATTCCTAACACTTCTAGCCATAGTTATGAAAACCCAGAATCATAGTATTTTGAAGACTTTGTCCAAGATTCAGTTTCACCACAAAGCCTTGAACTTGACCAATATCAATCCGTTGGCGAATTGGCAAGTTTTCATTTTAATGAGATTGAACTTAGTCATGAATGTGAACCTAGTCCCCAACTTTGTGATTCAGTTTTCATCTTCGAATCTATGTTGACTCCAGTAATCTTACCTAATTTGGACCAATTTTCTAAGCCAACATTTATTCCCGTACCCATAGATTTAGAAATTGAGTCACTAATTTTGGATAGTCACATTCCATTGATGGGAAAAGAATGTGAATATCAATTCTTGGATTTAGACTCAACGCTTGAACCAAAACTAACTCTCGAACCCAAAGTTAATTTTTCGAGTTAGTATTAGTTCCTGAACCTATCATTCTTGAGTCCAAATCAACCATTCCACTAAGTCACATTCTTTTGTTGGACATAGGTATAGACCATGATGACTCCGTAATGATTTTCCAGGACTGGTCATATAAAGGGAATAAGTTTCACGATAGGATCTTTCATGATCTTATCATATTGGGAAATCTAAATATATAAATAGAAAAGAGGTCAATAAAGGTGGATTCCGTGAACCACCATATTATCTTGATTGGGTAGTAACGCTTGACCCAATCAGACCACCACCAGAACCATCTCCTTAAGGTAATATTTCCTTCCCTTTCTTTTTTTTCATGCATCTATGCATTAATTCATACATTGAGGACAATGCATGAGATAGGTGTGGGGGAGGGTTCTAACATAACTTAGGTTTTTTTATTGTTCAAAAAAAATTATTAACAATTTCTTTACTTTTAAAAACTTTTTGAAAATAGAAACAATATTTTGACATATTTTTTGCAAGAAATTAAGTCAATTTTAAGAAATAGGAGAATCATAATTAGGATTCTTATACTTGGTCAAAATAAGATTATTTGTTTAATTTCTAAGGTTAGGAAGAAAATTTGTAAAAGTAATTTAGTCTTGATCTTTACTTTGAAGAAATATGAACACCTTATACGCTTACACACGTAGGGCTCAAAAACAAAGATTCTTATGCCTTATAAAATAAATATGTGTGTGTGTGTGTGTGTCTGTGTGTGTGTGTGTCTATGAAAAATAAACAAATCTAATTATTGATTTGCTAGGTGCATTGGCCTAAGAAAGTCTTGGTATTTATGCAAAAGATAATTAGATAAGTTTGAAATATATATATAAATCTTCTGATTAAGTTGGGTATTTGTGCTCATGAAGCATAAGTATTCATGCTTAAAGGAGTATATTTTAAAAATAAAAATCCTTGGTTTCATGGCCTTATCTGCTCGAGTGTTTAAGTCCTTAGGGGTGTTTTCTCACCTGGTGCCCTAAGACTCTCTAGTTTGGGTGTCACCGACTAAAAACTCGTTACATGGGCAGATTAGAAAGCCTAATGGTATTGAGAAATAAATACCACCAAAAATAAATATAAATAAAAAATAGTGTTAAAGAACCCTTAGTCAAAATTTCACGATCATGAAAGTGCATATGACTTAGGGTAAAGTAATAGACTAGATGAAAAATACAGTTTAACTTCTTGCCTTGATTGATAACAAGTTTTTGAATAAAGACTAAGTTTAGGAATGAAAAGTTCAGTTTTCCTATAACTTATAGATTACTTAATTCTTACAATTATACTTCAAATATTTTTCTCTTTCAAAATGTGTTTTCAAAATACTAATACTTTGTTTCTCTTTCTTTAAGGATTTGTGTAATCCACTGAAAACTCTCACGAGACAAAACTCGTCCTTTAGGGGAAACCTAGAGGTTTAACGGTTTGTTGCACATGCTTTGTGCAATCGCGTAACCTGCGAAAGTGATCTAATAATCTTTGATTTAGTTTTATTGTTTTGCTCGAGGACGAGCAAAAGATAGGTGTGGGGGTGTGATTGCACACATTTATTGCATTATTCTTTATTATGTTTTCACATTTATCATATAATAAATCTGCTAAATTGCTTATCTTAAATATTTATTTTGCAGAAGATAATCATGGGGAGAAAGAGGATAAAATCAAATAAATATCAGTTAAATTTAGATTTAACTAGATCTATTTGGCTAGAGGAGGATGATCACAAATCCAGTTGATTAAATTCAGTTTTTGGTGAATCAAGTGGTTAAAGTTAAAGATCAACCGAGGATAACGTCAAATACAGAGTCCAATCCAAAGGGATAAATGGTTAGAGAGAAGATCAACAGATGAGATGAAGCAATCTTGACTCAGATTTTGATTGGATATATTTTAGTATTTGAATCATAACTTTCGCTATTGAATCTTAAATCTGATGATTCAAGATGATCCGAAAGAAGACTTACAGGGCTATAACTCTTAAGTTGATCACTTTTTCTAATTCTGTCATTTGATAAGTTATATTCAGCAATTAATACGCCAACAAGCTGCAGATCAGAACTGATTATCCACATCAAATCAAGTTTGGAGATAAGAAGAGGATTCAAATTCAGAAATAGTCAGCTCCCCTTATCTTTAGACTGATTTCCTCATCCATTTATATCCTATAAATACCCGACATATCAGAGACAGAGGAAAGGACAAAGCAGAGAGTAGAATTTAGGCTATACTATAGTTTGTAACTTAGGTTTTTAGTTTCCTTTTATGTAATTTTTATTTCTTCATGTAACTGACAGGAGAGGAGACTTTCATGGAGAATGAGAATGAGCTTGTACTGAGGGTGACACCGGTGTAAGTGATCTTTTCTTTCATTGTTATTTGAATCAAATCAAAGTTTTCTTTTCTTTTATATTCTTGTTTTCGTTTGCTTCCCTCTTCTGTGTTTGTGGATCCAAATGAATCTGATAGCCTCAAAGTTACCTTGCCCTTGCAAGTGTCGTTGATGGCTTATGGTGATGGATATCCACTTCTATGGTAGTGTAGCTTGCCCCTTCATTTCATAGTGTAAATCGGGAATGGAGAAAATCCTATTTGTCATACTTCGCTCGCCTTCAGACAAAGGTATATCGTTGATATGGGTCAAAGGTAAGCAGGCGCCGAAGAGGTAAGTAAGTTTTTTTAGATTTTAGTTTTTTTTTAATTCTTTAGTTTAGATCACCAACACCATCAACACCCAACTATTTTATAACTCTTTTTAATTTCTTTGTGAATCTCCATTTTCTATTTCTCCACCTTCTCAATCTACCACTTTCTTTTTAACATAACTTTAACTTATTTTTCCTTTTCTTTTAAAGAACTAAAAGAAGATCTTTAACCATTGATTGTAGCTTAAAAGAGAACTTGCTAAAAAAGCTTCCATCGCTAGTCTCTCCTTGTTGATCACGACCCGCATAGCCACTTGCTAGCGGTAGAATTGAGCACTTCACACTACTGTTATAAAGTTCTGAAATTCTGTATTTTTGTGTGCAGGTAAAATCTCAATCAAACCACTAACATTTATTTTTCTTTTTATGGATTTTGTTATTGCAATCTGCTGAAAACCCTCAGGAGACAACAGTCCTCCTCTAGGTAACCTAGAGGCTTAACAGCTTATTGCACATACTCAGTGCAATCGTGTCACCTGTGAAATTGTTGTAATAATTTAGTTAAGATTTTCTTTCTTCTCTTATTTGTTCGAGGACGAGCAAAAACTAGGTTTGGGGGTATGATTAGTGATCAATTTTGTATCATTTTGCATCACATTTTCATGCATATTTTCAATAAAAATAAGATTTTTAATGGCTTTTTCTCTTAAATTTCATGTCCACTCTTTAATGGAAAAGAAGGCCCAATCCAAGCTAATTAAAGAATTTAAAGGAGATTAAAATGAGCCCAATCCAAAGAAGCCCATATCTGCAATGAGTGGGAAATATTCTCTCAATTTTAGAAGCTCCCACAGTAAACTGGGCAGAGACAACCTGTCAGCGCGATCGCTGGCATAACGACCAAGACGCTGCCACTGAAATGCGGCTTTGGCCGTGGATCCGCTAAAATTCTTGGATCGTTGATGCAGCTTTTGATCCTACGACCATGATTGAAAGCGATGAGCCTCTGGTGCTTGTATAAAGACTCTAAGGCCTCTTTTGATAGCAATTGGAGATAGTCACAAATTTTAGGAGAAAGATTAGGATTTCTTTAAGTTCTTTCGTCATCTCTTGTAATTTCATTTTCTTCTTTTAGATTCCAGAAAAAAGAGAGAGGATGAGAGTGAAATCTCTATAATTAAGAGTGATAATCAAATGTAAAGCTCATGATCTTCCTCCTCTAATTTTTTGCTCTTTTAATTCTTACTCTTTTACTTCCGAGCTTTTAATTTCTTATAGTTTAGTCTACCATGCTTTCTTCTTTACTTTACTTCTCCATGGCTAACTAACCATCTAACAAGACTAACTAACCTCTAATAACTACTAACTAGTAACTCTTGGATGAGGCTAACTCATATGATTCATTAGATGTTTATAATTTCTAGTCTTGCACTACAAGTCTCTTTAATTCTCAATGAAAATGAGTGTTGTTTTTAATCTTAATGAAGGTTTTGTGATTCCTTCCATATGATTCATGTGTGCCTCATTTAGAGCCTTATTTCTTTAGCAAGATCCTTGATGGATGGGTTCACCTTAGTATGCTAACAAATTAATGCACTAGCTTCTTATTTCATGCTAGCTAAACCATAGCTTTGATGATCTAATAAACTTGACATTCTTGTTATGCATACCTAAATTGTGAATCTCATATTCTTATGTTCCATTCTTGTGAACCTATTGAGAGCCTATGATCCAAGGAGGCTACTTAACCAAGCAAAGAGAGGAACACTTCAACAAATAAGGCCAACTCTTTGACTTGATGAGTAAAGATGGATAAAATGCCAATGAATCTACATGAGGCACAATTCATCTAAGAGATTAGTAAGTTAGTAGTGTAGAGCTGTTAGTTAGTCCTAGCTTTCCTTCTCTTTAATAAAAACTTTTCTCATTTCTAAAATCTTTCTTTCTCAAACAAAGTCTATTTTCTTTTCTACTTTTCCAAACACCTTTTCATTCATCGGTTTCATTCTACCTTCCTCGTTTTCATGTTCTTTTTCTTAACACAAAAAAAAAATCAATCATCTTCTTTTTACTTCATTTTCTTTTTCAATTCTTGAACAAAGAAGAACTTTCATTTCCTTTCCAAAAACAAGACAACAAGAACTATGAAAGCTTCCATCGCATACCCTCCCTGTGGATATGACCCGCTATAGCTTTTGCTACAGACGGTCGTTCGAAGGAGAACATTAACATTACATACATATTCAGAGCTTGACATTTACATATGGACCTGCACAGTTTGCTTTAAACTTCTGCTCTTTTCACCTTCGAACAACTGACAATTTGTTTGGAAGACGCGTTGTGGGGATTGGCCCCAAACAACAATCAGCATAATAAACGGTAACTAGTTGACACCTCGCTCGCCATACTAAGACGGTGAGATGCGAGCTGCTCTTCAAGGCTGGATTTTCACTTATGGCTCAGAAATTCCTATAGGTCTGTGCTGGTCGGACCCAAGCGATCCAACACGGAGACTCATGGAGGATGGAGGTTAGCCCTGTTGGGCTGAAAAGTCTTAGGCGTAGCCCTTGACTTAGCCTTATAGGCTTTGGTGAGCCTTGATTTGGCTGAAGTCATAGCTTCGCTGTGAGTCAAAGCTATGTGAGCACTTGGTGCTTTACCATTGTTGAGCAATGTTCTGTGTTGAAGCGAAGTAACTTTAGTATTAGAACCAGAGGGTGCTTCAACTCTAACTACGCATCTAAGAGTTCCTTCAACTAAGAGCAGAGCTACCATCCTTCGCTTTTAGCACTAATGGGTGCTTTGCCTTTAGCTTCGCGAGAGAAGCAAGGCTGAGCTCCGAGCAGAGAAGAAATAACCTAGTGGCCAGAGATTTTACAGGCTTCATCAGAAGTTGAAATCAGAGAACTTTTAGCCTCACATGAGCCTGAACTGGACTTTGCAATCCAGATAGCCCTAGAGGCTGTTTTAGCTTGCGCGCAGCTCGCAGGTGTTGGCGTGAAGTAACTTGAGTCTCTGTTGAGACTAAGACAGACTTCAAAAAAGTCTGTCTAGCTTTGCATAGAACTGATTCAGGCCTGCAGACGATCTTCTTAGCCTCGTTAGAGACTTGCTTCTCGTCAGTGGTTAGAGGAGACCTAACCACCGAGTCTTCATGTGCTTTCATGCACTGGTTAGGTTTGAACCACCCTCGGAGAGAAGTTTCTCAAACTTCTCTTAGTCGAATTAGATGACCAATATTTTAGCAGTAGACCGGGGGTCTCACAATCGTATTACTGCATCATCTTCTTTTTATTGAAAGAGATATTCCCCAGCGGAGTCAATGTTCAGGTCAGAAAATTGAAAATATGTATTGCAAAATTTTCTTAAATTAATGAAAGATTACAATAATTTTAAAATCTCAATTACAAGAGAGAGAAGATATTCAAGCTCAAATCTCCTCTTTGTTTAATGTCGAGTTGCTAGCGATGGAAAGTGAATCTTATTTTTCATTGACTGGGTGAAGGCCAAGATTCTTTGAAACTTTTCTTCTTGGATCACTGATGGAGTAGCATAGCTTCTATTAAATGAAATCTCAAAGAGATTTTGGCAGAACTTGAACACAGCAAGTTTGTGAAGAAGAGTTAAACTCTTTATAATCCTCACTTTGGATTCTCTTTCTATTTTTTTATCAGAATATGCCAATACCCCTGTGCCACTTTTCAATAGCAATTTTAGCTATTTATAGGGGTTTTAGGGGTAAAATTGTCCCCTAAAATTCTTCCATAATGGGGGTTAACTCCCCTCATTATGTGGGCAGTAAATGACCCAGTAATGGGGGCAGTTACAACTAAGACGGACAAGCCTGCAGTTGAAAAGCGGGCTTGAGCTCTACGTTTGGTTATTGAGATGACACTGGATGCAAGCTTCGAGCCTCATGTCCTGCCGTTAAGATGGTGTAGGATGCGGGCTTCGGGCCACGCTTTTTTGGCGTTGAAGTGGTGGTGAGATGTAGGCCTCGAGCCTCGCATTTTGGTATTGGAATAGTGCTGAGACGCAGGCCTCGAGCCTCGTGTTTTGATACTGGAGTGGTGCTAAGACGCGGGCCTCGAGCCTCGCGTTTGATTAGTCTTGCGTCTAAAGTATGGGATCTGCATTTGATGACTTATCTCTAGTGATTTTTAGGCAGTCTATAAAACCCCTTCCAAAGTTTTTGAAACTCCGCGGTTGACTGGGATGGGTTTCGGAACATTTTTTACTTTTCTCTTGTCATCGAAAAAATAGTCAATTGTGTTTGCCAGTATACTATTGAACTTATTGTAGAAACAGAGACTGGACACAACTTTTGTAGATGCAAAGGTTGTGTTGCCTTGAAAAGCGGACCGCACCTGAAGTGGAAACATGACTCTCATTCATTGAAGAGACGCGAACATTGAAGTGGAGACACGGTTCTCACTTTGTTGAAAAGATGCAAACTTTGAAGTGGAGACACGGCTCTCACTTTGTTGAAGAGACGTGAACTTGGGAATACTGAAGAGATGCGGCTCTCACTTTGTTGAAGAGAGACATGAACTTTGAAGTGGAGACGCGACTCTCACATTGTTGAATAGACGTGGCTCTAATAAACATAAGACTCTCGTTCTAGGTGCACAGTCACGTGTCTGGCATCGATCAGTCTCGGGATACGGGTCGCGTATCTCGGCGATCAGTGCGCTTATAAATGATAGCAGTCTTCAAGAGTCATTATCAGACTCTTTCTTCCTCGCTGAACTCCGCGTCGAGAGTTTAAGAACTTAAATTGTTCTTTAGAAAAGCTCAAGCTTTTTCTTCCTTTTCTCCATCTTCTCCAGAAAATTCATCCTTAACAAATGGCCCATAAGACCAAGCTGGCGGGTGATTAGTCTCTAAAATTGCATATTTCGGGCGTGTTTGTTTCGCCGCAAAACGCCGCAAAATGCAAGTCGTAAAACTTCTTTTCCATTTTCCATTGTTTGTTTCGCTGAAAAACAAGTTGCAAAATACAACTCTTCTTTTCCCACTTGTAGTTGCTACAGTTAAATTTGTGGTCATATAAATCTCACTTTTACACTCATATTTTCCCACTTGCAGTTGCTACAGTTAATTTTGTGATCATGTAACTCTCACTTGTAGTACACTTACAGTTCAAAACAGTTACTTGATAATCAATATATAATTTAATATTATTAAATATTTAATATTTTAAATAGTGTTCAATTTCTTATTTAATTATTTTATATTTTTAATCTTTAATTTTTTTATTGTTTTTAATATTTTTTTAATATTTAATATTTTACTATTTTAATTTACTATTTTATTTAATATTTTATTTAATACTTTATTATTTTATTAATACTTATTCCATTTTTATTATTTATTTAGAGTTAATATTTTATTAATATAACAATATAAAACTTTAATATAAAATTACTATATATTTAATTATTTATTTTTAAATATAAAAAATTACTTTATATATCATAATATATTTTATTATTATATTAATATTTTATTATGTTAATATTGTAATAATAATTCAGTATAATAATTGATTGGTCGCTAATGTTGCATATTTAATATCATATTTCCATACTTATTATAGAATAAAACTTTGCATAGTTCTAATTAATTGTTTGATTTATTTGCAGGCTCAATCTTTAAGGAGATAAAGAGAAATGAGCCCAAAGCCCACCAAAATTCTGAATTAAATCAGAATTAATTCGTACTCAGTAAATCAGGGCAAAATCAAGAGGTGAAAACCGGTTGAGAAGGATCCTCTCAGAATCGATCGGTTAAAGCTAAGAATCCAAGGCCATTTCGTCAGAATCCTGGACTCAAACTGAAAAACCAACTCCAGATAAAGTCAGAGGGCGAAACCAGGGCAACCCACCAACAGGGTGTGGCCACCTGGCCACACCCTGGCCGTGGAAACGCGGCCCAAGCCGCGTTTCCGCAGCAATCTTGGGGAGTTAGGGGGAGCGTTTGCTCCCCCGATCTCCCGGGATCCTGATGGTTAGGGTTTTGCCTATAAAAAGCCAGAAATTGCACTGAAAATGGGATGACAATGCAGAGATAGGATTTAGATTATTTTTCCATTTCTTAGTTTAGGTTTTGTTTTTCTTTTTCATGTAATTGTAATTTTCATTTATGTAAATAAGAGGAGATCAGACTTTCATCGAAGAACAAGAATGAAGCTTGAGCTGGAGTGACACCGGTGTAAGATTTATTTCTTTTCTTTGATTGTTATGAAATCGAATCGATGTTCTTTCTGTATATGTACTTCTTTTTAGTCTTCTTTTCTTCTTCTTTTCTATTTTATTTTTCTTTTTGGTACAATTGTCTTCCAAGTGAGTCTAAAAGCATCGAAAGAGCCTTGCCGTTGCGAGTGCCACCGATAGCTCATGACGATGGAATGGAGTCTCTCTCTGTATCATTTCATTCTTGAAGTAGTCTTGATGATGTAATGTGGAAGAGACCAATACTCAAATCTTATGGGCTATGCGCTGAATGCCTCCACTTCAAGGTAAAATCGTCGCTGAAGACTCACGGTAAGCTTTGGTGAAAAGAAGGTAAGCAATTGTTTTTATTTCTTTTCTTTTATTTCTGTAAATTAAATCACCAACAATACCTCTTCTAAATCATCCTTTTCACTTCCTTGTAAATAATCATTTGTACATAGTCGCTTTCGCCGTTTTCTGAGTTTTTCCACCTTCTTCATCTCTCATTTTCTTCTAACTTTAACATAATTCTTTTCCATTTTCTTAACTTAGAAACAGAGAAGAACTCTCATTTGGGTTTCACAAAGATTTCAAAAAAGAACGTAAATGCTTCCATCGCAAAACCCTCCTTGTGGATCACGACTCGCATAGCCACTTGCTATAGCGGTAAGAATTGAGCACTTGCACATCTTCATTCTAAGTTCTGAAATTCCATATTTTTTGTGCAGGTTTTGCCTCAATCAAATTTTGGCGCCGTTGCCGGGGAGGGTAACGTTGTTTTTATTGAAATCTGATTTTTCTTGAAAATATTTTTAGAACTAAAACGAACTTTCTTCTCTGTTGCAGGTTAAAGGGCAAGCAAAGCAGGAAATTAAAGTTGCAGTAACATATAAGTGGCCTTGGGCCTCTGCTCTAGAAAGCAAAGACCAAGTGCCCTCTGCTTTGCCGCGGATCCGCGGCCAACGCCGCGAAAACGCGGCAAAAAGGAGTGGGCTACTAACTGTCTTTTTGCAGGGCTGCTTGCTTTGCAAATTCTAGTTTTCTGCAACTTTACTTTTTCTTATATGTCATCACATAAGCCTGCTAATAATCAACAGTAAAACATTTGTTGAAAGATAAAAAATTGATTAGACGTTTGCATTTTAGGCACGTGTCTTTTCAATTCATTTATTTTTACTGTTGAAGAGTGCTGGAGCAAGATACGTTCGCATTGCATGTAGAATAGGACTCATCTCTTGGTTGATTTTTATCGCTTTGAGTGAATCTTATTTACATATCCTGTACACTTGCACAAACTGATCTTAAGGGCACCACCCATTAACAAGATAAGGTGGGGATTTAATCACCCTTCCTAGCCCAAAATCAGATTCCAAGCACTCACTAACCCAAGCCTAACTTAAAATGAGTAGACGTTGGCCCTAGGGACATCTCGGACTCAATTAGGAGATTATCCTAAGGGGGAAAGGTGTTGGAATTTGACTCTTGTCAAATCAGTGTCTAGGAAAGGGATTAAGGGCCGAAAGCCCGAAGGTTGGTGGTTATTTAATTAAGGAACGTCTTTGACGGAAAACCTTCCACCAACCTTGCCCTGACCTGGCTGATTAGCTTGTGGTCAAAGTCTGCATTGGACCTCCCATGGATAGTCTAATCAGTTAGGAGTCGTCTAGGTCATAGGTCTACCCTAACTTAGTTAGAATTTTCCATTTATTTGTTTGCTTCTTTGCTTGTTTTTTCTTTCTTTTTGTTTGTATTCCATTGTGTGATATGGCTTATAATAATAATTTTTCAACTTTAATAATAATCCATATTACACACCGAGTTCATTTTCGGATATTACCAACCCGGCATATCATGACTTTAACCAACCTAGTGTGCCGGATTGGTCTTATCCGAATCAATATAACCCATACCCCCAATCTAATAAATATAATTTCCATAATAATTTCAACTCTTCACCGAGTCAGTGGGGATTCACCTCCCCCGAGCATAATTTTCAACCAACTGGTCCCCTTATTCACCTAGTCCACAATATCCGCAAGAGTCATACTCAGTTCCACCAGTCTAAAATAGAAAACCATCAATTTGGAAAGGAGTATGCGTGAGTCCAAATAATAATCACAAAATCTGATGGACTCACAATTTCACCACCAATTCCAAGACAATACTTCATCTTTTCATCAAAACAATGAGCCTATCAACTATGAAAAGATGCTTGAAGCCATGACTCAGGCTCAAAACGCTTGTAATCGTGACATAGATATGATGGTCGAATCTCTACGTTCCCACCGTTCTGATGTCATTTACCATTCTGTTAGAGCCGAAGAGTCATGTTGTTTTGGAAATCAAGATTCTATTTCAGAACAACCATTTGAACTTGCCCAAACTCCAAATTTTGAAAAAGATATTGACAGTTTGGCAAGTTATTCCTTTCCTGAAATAGAACTTGAGAATGAATATGATCTTGAACCCCAACTTAGTGATTCAATTCTTCTTCCTGATTCAATAATGACTCCGGTATCTTCACCTGACTTCAATCTTTTCCCGGAGTCAACATTGGATCCTGTACCAATTCATAATGAAATTGAATCTCCCATCTTTGATGATCATCATGTTGAACTTGACCAATTTTATGATTTTGAAAATCCCCTGATAAATTAGCAAGTTCTCATTTTTATGAGATTGAATTCAATGAGATATGTGACCTAAATTCCCAAATCTGTGATCCAGTTCAACTTTCTGAATCAATATTGACTCCTGTTTTGTTACCAAACTTGAATAATATTTTAGAGTCAGTGTTGATTCTCCCACCTATCATTCCTGAACTTGAATCACCAAGATTAGGTCACATTCCATTGTTGGAATATAATGTGGACTTGAGTTTCAACTTCTTGACTTGGACCCGCTTCTTGAACCAATATCGACTCTTGAACCTTTACTTGACGTAAGTCACTTTCCTGAGTCAATATTAGTTCCCGTACTTCCTGAGTCCAAGTCAAACATTCTATCATTTCGTACTCCATTCTGGGACGAGGTGGTTGACAAATTTGACTCCGAAATCAATTATGGAATTTGGAAATTAGATGGGGTCAAATATTTAATACAAATTCTTCATGGATTTATCTTTTTAATGGGTTATATTAAAGATATTTCTGGTGGGTTCCTCCGAGACTCAAGAAAAGTTGATTGGGCCGCATTTCGTGGACCAATCAGACCACCACCGGAACCACCACCTTAAGGTAACATTTTCCTTACCTTTCATCTTTTCATGCATCTATGCATTAATTCATACATTGAGGACAATGCATGAGATAGGTGTGGGGGAGGGTTCTAACATAACTTAGTTTTTTCTTTTATTAAAAAAATAAAAAAATTAACATTTTCTTTACTATTAAAAACTTTTTGAAAAATAGAAACAATATTTTGACATATTTTTTGTAAGAAATTAAGTTAATTTAAGGAATAGGAAAATCCAAATTAGGATTTCTTATACTTGGTCAAAATAAGATTATTTGTTTGATTTTTAGGGTTAGGAAGAAAATTTGTCAAAGTAATTTGGTCTTGATCTTTACCTTGATGAAATATGCACACTTCATACACTTACACACTTAGGGTTCAAAAACAAAGATTCTTATGCCTTATAAAAAAAAAGATAAACAAATCTAATTATTGATTAGCTAGGTGTTTTGGCCTAAGAAAGCCTTAGTATTTATGCAAAAGATAATTAGATGAGTTTGAAAAAAAAAAGTCTAATTATTGATTAGCTAGGTGCTTTGGCCTAAGAAAGCCTTAGTATTTATGCAAAAGATAATTAGATGAGTTTGAAAAAAAAAATGTGTATCCTCTGATTAAGCTGGGTATTTATGCCTCATGAAGCATAAGTATTCACGCCTAAAAAGGGTACATCGTATAAATAAAAACCTTGGTTTCGTGGCCTTATCTGCTCGAGTATTTAAGTCCTTAGGGGTGTTTTCTCACCTGGTGCCCTAAAACTGTCCGGTTTGGGAGTCACCGACTGAATGCTTGTTACATGGGCAGATTAGAAAGCCTAATGAAATTGAGGAATAAATTTCACAAAAAAATAAATAAATATAAGGCATAGGAGTTAATGTTGAAGAACCCTTAGTAAACTTCACAGTCACGATGGTGCATATGACTTAGGGTAAAGTAATAGACTAAATGAGAAGTACAATTTGACTCCTTACTTTAATTGATAACAAATTTTGAATAGAGACTAAGTTTAGAAATGAAAAATTCAGTTTTCCTATAACTTATAGATTGCTTAAATCTTACAATTATATTTCAAATATTTTTCCTTTCAAAATGCTTTTCGAAAATACTAACTCTTTATTTCCCTTTCTTTATGGATTTTGTGGGTGCAATCCGCTGAAAACCTCACGAGACAAAACTCGTCCTCTAGGGGAAACCTAGAGGTTTAACGGCTTGTTGCACATGCTCAGTGCAATCGCGTGACCTGCGAAAGTGGTCTAATAATCCTTAGTATAGTTTAGTTGTTTTGCTCGAGGACGAGCAAAAGATAGGTATGGGGGTGTGATTGGTCGCTAATGTTGCATATTTAATATCATATTTCCATACTTATTATAGAATAAAACTTTGCATAGTCTTAATTAATTGTTTGATTTATTTGCAGGCCCAATCTTTAAGGAGATAAAGAGAAATGAGCCCAAAGCCCACCAAAATTCTGAATTAAATCAGAATTAATTCGCACTCAGTAAATCAGGACAAAATCAAGAGGTTGAAAACCGGTTGAGAAGAATCCTCTCAGAATCGATCGGTTAAAGCCAAGAATCCAAGGCCATTTCGTCAGAATCCGGGACTCAAACTGAAAAACCAACTCCAGATAAAGTCAGAGGGCGAAACCAGGGCAACCCACCAACAGGGTGTGGCCACCTGGCCACACCCTGGCCGCGGAAACACGGCCCAAGCCGCGTTTCCGCGGCAATCTTGGGGAGTTAGGGGGAGCGTTTGCTCCCCCGATCTCCCCGGGATCCTGATGGTTAGCCTTACCGATAGCTCATGACGATGGAATGGAGTCTCTCTCTGTATCATTTCATTCTTGAAGTAGTCTTGATGATGTAATGTGGAAGAGACCAATACTCAAATCTTATGGGCTATGCGCTGAATGCCTCCACTTCTGGCCTGTTTGGTTAAGGGTGGAAGTGAGGAAGTGAAGAAGTGACGAAGTGGTAATAGTTCTCTTTGAAACTTGGGAATTGGTTAGTAAGTTTTCCGGTGTTTGGATGTTGTTGGGAAGTGTGGTTTGGAAAATGTTATGTCTTTTCCGGTGTTTGGATGGTAATGTGAAAGTGAAAGTGAAAAAGTTGACTACAAAGTTGACCGCAAAATAATATTAAATTAAAAATTAATTAAGAAAAATAAAAATTAGACTGTAATTAGAATGCAAATGAAAAAATAAAAATTAGACTATAATTAGAATGCAAATGAGATTTACATGAGTAAAAATTAACTGTTTTGTGCTACAACTTATTACAAATGAGATTTACATGACCACAAAATTAACTGTAGCACTCTGGAAGTAAGGAAAACGTTGTGTAAAGGAGAAAAGAGAGAAGGAAAAGAACTTTTTCCATTTTCTTTTTCCGGCGTTTGGATGAACAGCGGAAATGAGAAAAGACACTTCCCACTTCCTCACTTCCACCCAATTCCTTGAATCCAAACAGCCCCGTTCAAGGTAAAATCGTCGCTGAAGACTCACGGTAAGCTTTTGGTGAAAAGAAGGTAAGCAATTGTTTTTATTTCTTTTCTTTTATTTCTGTAAATTAAATCACCAACAATACCTCTTCTAAATCATCCTTTTCACTTCCTTGTAAATAATCATTTGTACATAGTCGCTTTCGCCGTTTTCTGAGTTTTTCCACCTTCTTCATCTCTCATTTTCTTCTAACTTTAACATAATTCTTTTCTATTTTCTTAACTTAAAAACAGAGAAGAACTCTCGTTTGGGTTTCACAAAGATTTCAATAAAGAACGTAAACGCTTCCATCGCAAAACCCTCCTTGTGGATCACGACCCGCATAGCCACTTGCTATAGCGGTAAGAATTGAGCACTTGCACATCTTCATTCTAAGTTCTGAAATTCCGTATTTTTTGTGCAGGTTTTGCCTCAATCAATAATACTATAATGATAATTTATTATTAAATTATAATTATATTTTACTTTGTTAATTTTATATTTCTATAATATTATAATAATATTATAATAAAATTTATATTATAATAATTTTCAAGTATTTTTAATATTATAATATTATAACTATATTTTATTATTGTTGTAAGATTTTTTAATATTTAATTTTATTAAAATTTTATTAATGTTCTTTATATTTTCTTAAAATTTTATATTATTTATTTAGTTAATATTTTAGTAATATTTTACTATTTATACTAATATTTTATTAATATTATTGTTATAAATAAAATATTAAGATTATTAATTTTTTATCTCAAATTTACTAATACAATTAATTTGCAATAGTAATTTAATTTAATAGTATTTATAATATTTAAATCGCTGCTACAGTTAATTTTGTGGTCAACTTTTTCACTTACACTTTTACATTACCAACCAAACACCGTAAAACACAATAAACTTTACCATTTACACTTTCACTTTATCAACCGAACACCGTAAAACACAATATACTTTTCCATTTACACTTCACTTTATCAACCAAACAACGTAAAACACAATATATTTTCTCTGCTACAGTTCACTTTTTCCATTCTCATTTTACGACTTACGACTTGCGACGTTTTACAAAGAAACAAACATGCCCTTCATACCACATCTTCAGATTTAATCAATATTAAATTCTGTTAATAATACCTCTCTTGTATGTTTCTAGGTCCATAGCATGAAATGAAGAAGAAGCCTAAAAATCTCATTTAATTGGTGATTAAAAGCCTACAAGAATAGCCATTGACTTTGGAGGGTGGTTTTGTCAAAACTGAGGGCCCATATCCAGAAACCACGATGTATAGCCGACAGGGGGACAAGCGGGCAGCGCGCAGCAGGCGGCGACGCACGCTCCGCCCTAGGTTTGCCACAAAAACACGACAATTACCGCATTTTCGCAGCAATGTTATGGAGCTGCGCATCAAATCTTGGCGCGCGGCTCCGTACAGACTCCCTAGTACCCTGTTTCGCCGATAAATACCCTGGGATGTCCAGAGGACGAGGAGAGGAGTCTTTAGGATAGTTTTAGGGTTTTCTTCTCCATGTTGTTGTCTTAGGGTAGTTTAGATTAGTTGTTCTTCTTCTTCCTCCTTTGTATTTTTTATTTCTTATAGATCTTGTAATAGGAGAGAGAGAGTAGTACATGAGTGAAAAACAAGAGTGCTTATTATGGAAGGTGATAATCTATGAAAGGTTCTCTCTTTATCACTCCTTTTTTTCTTCTCTCTAACTCCTTTTAAATGTTTAGCTAAGTTTCTCTCATGGCAACTAACTACTAACCACTAACTTGCTAACTTCTTACTTGATAATCCACATGAATCTAATAGACTCTACTTGGCCTTACTCTTGCAAGAGCCATTGATGGCTCATGATGATGGATGCTACCACTCTAACATCCTAACTCTCTAACAAACTAATATTACTTATTACATACTTACTCTTGTTTAGTTTTGATGGTTTAAGTGTAGCTTGCACTTGTTTGTTGAGTTTGGATGTGATGAGTTAACATATGGGTTATACTTTGAAACGTTCTTGAACCAAAGACTAGTGATGGCCAAGGATACATGTGAGGCAACTATCACTCAGAGATTATAATAGTTAGTGGAGCAATTAGTAGTTAGTAGCCATGAGTTTTCTTTCTCTTTTTACTTTGTTTTAGAAACAATTTCAAAAACCACAAGTATCTTATCTTTATGTTCCCACTTCTTCGTGTTTTACCGTACTCTTCTCTTTTCACTTTTTTATTTTCTTTTCTTTTAATTCTTTAAAATGTTGAAGAATTTTAACACACACGTGAACATTTTGGTAAAACTTCTATCGCTTCCCGTCCCTATGGATTCGACCCGTATAACCACTTTGCTATTACAGAAGAATCGCAAAAGCAGTAACATCGACCATCACTCCTTTACTTATTTTTGTGCATGTTTTTTGACCGATCAAATTTTGGCGCCGTTGCTGGTGATGGGAATAATTTAATTTCACATTTTTGTTAACTTATCTTCTTTATTTTTGGTGTGCAAGTCAAATTCTTTAGCATTGCAAAAGTTCACACTTGCTCTTGTGTGGTTGGGTAAATTCTTGTGTATTATTACATTCTGTTACTAGTTTCTGTTACCTGTGCACTGTAATAATTTTAAGAACTAAAATACGATAAATATATGCTTTAAAACGGTTAGACATTTGCATCTAGGCACGTGTCATTTTTCATTCCAATATACTGTATTTATTTTTCTATTGTTGCGATCTTAATGAAGGTGTACATATTACATTGCATATAGTTAGGATAAACACGTGGGTGATTTACTCGCTTTGTGTGTTCATTCTTATCTATATTGCACACTTGTACGAATTGAACTTAAGGGAAAAACTCAATACAACATAAGGTGGGAAAGTCATTACCCTCCCTTAGCCCAAAAATCACCTCCCCACTCACACAACCCAAGCCTTAATAAAAATTACTAGACGTTGGCCCCTAGGGACATGTCGGACTCATTTAGGAGATTGACCTAAGGGGAAGTTGTTAGAAATTGACTCTTGTCAAATCGGTGTCCAAGGTTGGGGATTGAGAGGCAAAACCTCGAAGAACAGTGGTTTGGCATAATTAGACTCGTTGCACCGGCATGGATACCTCCCACTGGTCTTGCCCCTACCTGGCCGATTAACTGTGGTCAGATTCTGACAATGTACCCACGTGGACAATCTAACCAGTTAGGATTCGTCTAGGTTTAAGTCAACCTTAGCATAGGCTTGTTTTCTTTTTCTTTTTTCTTTGTTTGTTTGTTTGTTTGTTTTGTAAATTGTGAAATGGATTTTAACAACAACAATTTTTTCAATCCTAATATGAATCCATATTTCACCGCGACCTCATTTGACTCGGATAACTCTGACCCGGTCATGTACAACATGAACCAACCAAATATACCTGATTGGGATTATCCGACTCAATATGACCCATATCCCCAATCCTATGACTATAATTTTCAAAATAACTTCCTCAATTCATAGAGTTCATGGGGATTCACCCCCCCCCCCCCCGAATCAAATTTCAACCACATTGTCCACAATTTTCATAATATTAATTCCCCAATTCTTCTTCATATCCTCCTTTTCCTGAACCACCAATTGAAGAAAAATCATCATTGCAAAGGTGTTTGGAAGAAGTGATAGAGGCCCAAAAACAATTTGAAAACATGTGCCTCATCATGTCCACAAAATTTTCAAAATTCACATAGTTCTTTTCTAGAACCACTCAAAGAAAAATCGTTGTGGGAAAAACTATGGAATTCGTGCAAGAGACCGAGCGAATAATGCAAAATATGATTGAGTTCTAATGTCTATCAGATGTTCATATGACTCAAGAATCATGTCACTTTGGAAATTCAGCTTTATTTTCATTATACCAACCTGAACTTGACCAGCATCAAATTCTTGATAGTTTGACAAGTTATCCAATTCCTGAAATTAAACTTGAAGATGAATGTGAACCTGAGCTTCAATTTAGCGATTCGAGTCCAATCCTTAAATCAAAATCGACTCGTGTAGTCTTACCTAAACTAAGTAACATTCTTGAGCCACTTTTAATTCCCCTAATTCCTGAACTTGAATCGATCATTTCACCCATTCACATTCCTTCCGTGGACGAAAATCAAGATTCAATTTCATTACATCCATTTGAACTTGCCCAAAATTTTGAGAACCACCATGACATTTTCGCAAGTTATCCTTTTCCCGAAATTAAACTTGAGCTTGAAAGTGATCCTGAAACTCAAGTTAGTAATTCCATTTCACTTTTTGATTCAATAATGACTCCAATATCTTTATCATATTTTTTTCTCTATTTTAGAGTCAACATTGAATCCTGTATCAGTACACCGTGAAATTAATCACCAATATCATATGATCACACTTCATTTATGAGAAAAGTGTTTGAACATCAATTATTTGGTTTGGACCCCATTTTTGAACCAATTTTGACTCCACCTTTTGAATCTTGACTTGATCTGAGTCAAATTCCCGAGTCGGTATATTTTTTTCCTATTCCATTTGAGTCCAAATCAATCATCTCCCAAAATCACAATTCATTGTTAGACAAGGATGTTGAAGAAAATGACTCAGTAATTATTTTTGAAAATTAGAAATTATATGGGGATAATTTTTGAAATAAGACCATTCACTCAATCATTCTTTTACTGGGTAGTATTAGAGAGGTCATTGGTGGGTTTCTGCAAGATCCACAATTTTTGATTGGATAGCAATGCTTGGTCCAATCAGACCACCGCCAGAGCCACCACCATGAGATAATTTTTCTTCCCTTCCCATTTATTTCATGTATATACACATTCACGATGCATTGAGAACAATGCATGAGATAAGTGTGGGGGGATTTACTAACATAGTTAGTTTTACATATTCTTTCTTTTACACTTCTTTTTAGGAACTTTTTAAAATTTTCTTTTGTATAAAACTCTTTTCTTTCTTTTTACAAAACTTTTTGAAATAAACGAAATAGTATTGATTTATTTTTAAGAAAATTAAGATTATCTTAGGAATTAAGAATACCTAAAATATGAATTTTTAAACCGAGTCAAAATAATAGATTTTGTTTAAATTTTAGAATAAGAAAGTAAGATTAGAAAAATAATTTGATCTTGAATTTTTTTACCTTAGATATACGCACTTCACACTTACACAATTTTTTGGAATTGAAACAAAGACTGAGAATGCCACAAAAATGCCATAAAAATATATTAAAAAATGATAATGAAAAAAATCACTTATTGAAGTTGGATAATTATGCCTCAGGAAGCATGATTATTCACACCTAAAATAGTGGTCAAAAACAAAATAATCCCCTTTAGTTTTGTGGCCTTGTTTACTCGAGTCCTTAAGTTCGAGGGATATTTTCCCATCTGGTGCCCTAAAACTATCTAGTTTGGGAGTCACCGACTAAAGGCGCACTACCCGAGTAAGCTAGAAAGCCTAAGAAAATTAAGGGAAGAAAAAATATTAATATAAATAAATGGCATGAAAGTTAGAGTCGATATCCCAAAAATCTTCACTGTTCACAAAGTGCATATATTCTAAGAGTTTTTATGAAAGATCAAAGAATCGATTCAATTTTAAATTCTTACATTTAATTTATAACAAGATTTTATATTTCGATTTAGTTTAAGGAAGAATAATTTCTAGTTAACTTATGACCTTGAATCACTTAAATTTTTGCAAAAATATTTCAACACGTTTCTTTATTTCAAAATGCGTTTTCAAAATATTAACATTTGATTTCTTTCTTTATGGATTTTGTGGGCATAATCCGCTGAAAACCCTCAGGAGATAAAACTCCTCCTCTAGGGGAAACCTAGAGATTTAACAGCTTGTTGCACATGCTCAGTGCTTCGCGTCACCTGCAAAAGTGGTGTAATAATTTTCTTAATTTTTTTTGTTTTGCTCGGGCGAGCAAAAGATAAGTGTGGGAGTGTGATTAGTCTCTAAAATTGCATATTTCATACCACTCCTTTACATTTATTCAATATTAAATTCTGTTAATAATACCTCTCTTGTATGTTTCTAGGTCTATGGCATGAAATGAAGAAGAAGCCGAAAAATCCCATTTAATTGGTGATGAAAAGCCTACAAGAATAGCCATTGATTTTGGAGGGTGGTTCTGTCAAAACCGAGGGCCCAAATCTAGAAATTAGGATGTACAGCCGACAGGGGAAAAAGTGAGCAGTACGCAGCAGGCGGCGTCGCACGCGCCGCCCTAGGTTTTCTACGGAAACACGACAATTGCCGCGTTTTCGCTGTAATGTTGTGGAGCCGTGCATCAAATCTTGGCACGCGGCTCCGTACAGACTCCTTGGTGCCCTGTGTAACGCCCCGATCCCACATGTACGGAGACATTACTCTGACGTATATACGCAGGGTGAAAATACCCTCACATATATACGCTAAGCATTAGTACAGGTAAGAATCAGAGTACGGAAGCACAGTGGTAATATACATTCCAGCAATAATAACACAAGTACACAGTTATCATAGAGCATGATATAATAAATCAAGAATATAAGATCACAAAGAAGCACAAAAGCAGGATATACAATATGAAATACGAGAAAGTACTCACGAGTAACAATATGAGAATCTCACGAGCCGATCAAGGAGAGGCGGGAAGAAAGAGGGTCTGGGCAAGCAACTGCTAATCCACGCTTCCGCTACGCCACTCTGATCAGGTACAGTAAGGCCACCACGGTCCAGACTCTAGGATCTAGACATGAGGATCCACGGTTATCAGAAAGTAACTCAGTGAGTACATATAATAAAGCTAGTTGGCGTGCTCAGGCAGTCACAAGTGTATATGATCAAGTGATGTGGTTCAGGCATACAGGTACAGGCAATGACAAGTAACATAAAAAAAATTAAAGAAACGATAGTAAATCCAAAATCAAGTAAATACATGCATATCAATAAATCTGAATCGAAAAACATGCATAGAAAATGGTATGGATACCCAAAAATAAGCAAGTCAAGTAATTCAACACAGTAGCATAGATGTCATATGTAAGTGGCGAGCAGGATAATGTATTGTATCACATGTCTCACAAGTATAGATCAAGTATGTCGCTAGTCAGATATCAGTAGCATGTTATTATTAATTATTATGACTCGTCCAATTTGTATGCTTGGGTATATGTCCCATACCATATACCTCCGCATACAAGTCGAGCGAGGTTGGTTATTGAAAACTGATGGGGATCGACGAACCATGTTTAGAATGGGTCCCGTGCATGCCCAGGACAACAGTCCAGGAGTATCCGATACTGAGCCGGAACGTACTGCTAGGTACCGGGTCTTACTATATGCATATAAGACTTAGTATATGCCCGAACAGGAATAGGGTGTCACCGCTCCCTAAACGAATATACCCAGGGGACTACGGCACACCAGGCAGGAGGCAGGGGAGTAGGGGTACCAGTACACCCCATGGAAACACCTGGTGGCCTCCAGGTCAAATCCCAAGAATTAGTTGTGAAAAACACCTAGAGGGGGGTGAATAGGTGTAATTGCTAATCTAAGAAACTCAATGCAAACTAAGTGCGCTAAATGCGGAAGCTAATGCAAATTATGCACAAACTAATACAATACAACAAGTGTAGCCGAATTCCCCTTGCGAGGCTCTGGACTAACTCCCCTTGATTCCCCTTGAAATGGGTTGAGGTGCTATGTGAAGCTCTTGTTGGATGAGTATAAGTTAGGCACACACACACAAGCAATCCAAGCAATATAAAATACACACAATCAAGCCAAGCATATAAGAATGAATAGCAATGTGAATAAATGCAAGGCAATATGAAATATGCACAACACAAGCAAATATGATATGATATGAATATGATGCTTTGCACAAATATAAGAGAGTAAGGGTTAGAGAGACAATGGATCAAACGCTAACACAAAGATTTGTTTCGAGGTTCGAGCACCTTGCTCTACATCCCCGCCTACACCACCGTGTAGGATTTCCACTATCTCAACTCCCACCGAGGGAACCTCTACCGAAGAGGATTTCTTACAACACTAGGAGTACCAAACTCCTCTCTCAACAACAACCTCCTCACAACCGAGGGGTTAGGCCCGTAGCCAATACAACAACCAATCCACACACCTCTACCGAAGAGGCTCACAACCAAACTCCACCTCTACCTAAGAGGCTCACAACCAATACCACTCCGATCACCTCTACCGAAGAGGGATACAACAAATGAAGGAGGGTTTACAACAATGAGGTTTACAACAAACAACCTCAAACACTTCTCTTTTTCTTTTTCTCTTATCTTTTTCCACAAAAACAAGATCCTAAATAGATTAGGATAGGTGATATAGCTCAAGTGTGGAATCAAAGTGTTTTTGGAAACAAGCAACAAAGAAAAACTACTTGGGAAATCTCTTGTATAAGATAGAAAATGAAATACCAAATCAAAATCCCAAAACCTAGTTTTCTTTGATTTTCCAAAAACCCAAAACAAATAAAGATGAGAAGTTTTTTTGCACTTAAAACTCTTTTGAAAACTCTTTTAAACACTTCAGAAAACTGGTAATTTTTCTCTTAAAAAACTTGGCCAAAATCCCCAAAGAGATAGGGTTTATATAGCCCCTATACAAAACTAGCCGTTAGGCTGATGTGGCAGTTCTGACAGCCACCGGTCGACCGGTCCGGTCGACCGCCAACGGTCAAAAATGTGACCGTTGGGCACTAGCGGTCGACCGGCCGGTCGACCGAAAAATCCCGAGAGCAGAGCTCTCACCTCGGTCGACCGACCCGGTCGACCGGTTCTGTGCTTAACAGACGTGCACATCTGTGCACATCGGTCGACCGGATCGGTCGACCGGCCCTTTGGTGCGGTCGACCGCCACGGTCGACCGACCAGCCTGTCAGCCCAAAAACCAGGTCAGAAATTTAGGGAAAGATATTTTACAAAATTCTTTTATCATTTCTGAAAATTCCATAAAACTTGTTTTATCATTTTATGTTAAAACATAAACATGTGGTAAAAATTTCAAGACAATATATCAACATATCAATTCATTTTTTTGTCTTGCAAATTTTATCAAAAACAAAAACCGGTATTTTTATCAAACTTGATTTTTCCAAAACATGAATAGGGATATCAAAATAAGTTTTTTTACCAAGTTAAAGCATGTATGTATAAATAGAAAACATCTACTATACATATACCATATGTAAACTTGTTTTGATCAACTATTCATGAAACCACACATCAAAACATAAAACGTGTGTGTTTGTGCACTTGAGCATATCAACTAAACTAAGCTTTACAAATGGATCTAAAAATCTATCTAAACTAGGATACCTAAGTCTTCTTGACGATGTTCATCTTCAAGTAGACTCGCTCCAAAACTCCGTGATTCTCCAAGTGCAAAGGTATGATCTTTAAGCTTTGGCACCAGAATCACCATGATAAACTTCTAATCATCTTGTTGAAGCTAATCATCAACTAATATCCTGTTAATGATCTGAAACTTAGAAACACAAGAATATTAGTAAACATAACTACATGAGTGTTGATAATCATCAAAACTAGAGTGGAAGGCCATTGGGCCAACAATCTCCCCCTTTTTGATGATGACAAAACTCATGGAGTTATATATGCATGGATTAAAGATAAGCTTCAAGGAAGCTCCCCCTTAACTCATGCATAGGGATAAACAATAAATGTATGCAATTAGTATTAAACATGAAACATGCATATGCATAAACAATAAATGGTTCTAGATATCAAATGGAATATTCAAAACAAAATAAGCTCTAGATACCAATTACAAAGCAAACTCTATAAGATTAAAACATAATATATGCATAGACATAAGCATGCATATAAAACTTCATAAATCTTTCTCCCCCTTTTTGTCAATCATCAACAAAGGGGTAAACAATCAAAACCATAGATAAAATGAGGGGTAAAAATCTTTCTCCCCCTTTATGTCAAACAAAACAATAAAAGACAATGTTCTCCCCCTTTTTGTCTAAAACAAAAAAAAAAACAAAATCAATAAGGGGTGACTACAAACATGATATCAATTAAAAATATGTCAATGAAGCATCTTGATACCAATAAACAAGGATCAATATATGTTATATGCTATATACATTCATGAAGAGGAAGACGCTAAGTTTGCTTCCCTACACATATGCATTACATGAAGAAGGGATGACAAGCCCCAATTCACATAACACATATTATGTAATGCATAAGAGGAGATGTGAAGCTCCCCCTACACACGTATATCATATAAAGAAGAGTTGTCAAGCTCCTCAATTTATAATATACTCAACATGAATCTATATGTAAGAGAGATGTTAAGCTCTCCTTGCATATAGGAAATACAAATCAAAACTTTGAATATTTTCTTTAAACAAAATTTTGGAAATACCAATTGTAATTAAACATAAGTCTTGAATTCTTAAACACGAATCTTGAAACCAAAACAAATTTTGAATTTCTTAAATATGATACCAATTGTAAATATTTTACCAATTGAAAAGATTTTACATAGAAACATTGATACCAATTGTAAGAATTGTTCATTTTTAAAAATGTATAAACAACTTTTAATCATAAAGTGTGGGAGTACAAATACCAATTGAAATACAAAATCATATTTTCTCCCCCTTTATGAAATACAAACTAAAGTCATGCATAGTCTTGATAACAATTTAAAAGTAATCAATTTAAACAAAATTGAAACTCAAGCACTAGCATAAACACAAACATATATATGTATGAAAGATAGATACCAATAGAAATTGATATACTTGGAATTTAAAGCATACATACATACAAAACATATATGAGTATACAAGAAGATCAAAATGATACCAATTGAAAGAGTTCAATGATACCAATTGACATAACAATAAGTTCAAGTGTATACAACATATTATCTACCACCCAATCATAATTCAAGTTTTAAAGATTTTCAATTTAGGGCATACATGAACATGATCTCCCATCCTACCGCCCTTGGAAGGTAGGGGTTTTCAAAGATAGATTTGAAAATGTAGTTTTGTTTGAAAATCACTACCAAAATGAAGAACACCGCAACTAGTTAAATGGAAAACTTGTTAACTAGCACGAAATCCTTCAAGCAAGGAATAAAACAAAATTGTTTTTCATAAACATGAAATTCACATCATATCAAACACTCAAGTTCAATTAGGCATAAATAAGACTCATGAAAACAAAACATGAGCAAGCAATAAATATGAGTGTACAAATACAATATGAAGATCATAATCATGAAAACATGTTCAATTAAGCTCAATTATTCCTTAAAAAAACACGAAATCATCAAAACTATCTAATCTTCAAGGCATATGTATGTCTAATACAAACTAACGTATACATACATATCCAAAACATAAAGAGTCCACAAGATATATGCATTAAGGCACGTGGCTCAAAAAGGATACTCATGTATAGTCAATAGTTTGGATAAGATGGACATATACATGAAGTTAAATATTGACACATAAATATGAAAACATGTAAGGCTAAATTTTCATCAAAGCAATTTTCATTTCAAGGTATATGTATGATTTGTCAACACAAGAAGTATACATACATATCCCTTAAACACACTTTGAGTCCATAATAGATATTGCATGAAAGGCAAATGACTCAAGGGGTATACATGTATATCTTAAGGTTTGGCAATAATACACATATACATGAAGTGAAAACTCATAAAACAAATCCAAAAATGGAATACAAGTTTGAAATGTATGAATTATCAAAACTAGACTATACTACCACATCTAATGGGTTCAAATAAGCGTTCAAGCTCATACATATATAGATTTATTTGTGGCCCACTATATGTACAAGTATAATTCCTAGTCTTAATGAAAACTAACATCTAAACAAGTAACCTTAACATGAAGCATCAAAACACAATATAAAAATCATCATGATAAAACTAAAACATGATTACTATGTAAATTCACATGTATTAGATTCATGATGTACATTATAGCTTAAACAAAAGTGAGAACACTAAATATGGGTTCATATAAGCATATGTGTCTCAAATACTATACATGTATGTCAAGGATCTAATAAACATGGAATGAACATACTAATCCATAGACATCAAAAACATGCTATAAACATTAAAACATGGAAAGCATGTAAACAATAAATGGGAGTAAAGGATTGTTACCAAAACCGAAGAAGCAACTCTCCTTGTCTCCAAAACATGGTGGTCATCTCCACCAAATCTTCCCTTGAAAGTGATGCATCCAATAGATTTCCTTTAAGTCCGGAACGCATCCACTCCAAGGTGTCATCACTCTCACGTCATGTGAGAGCCCACACCTACATCAAAAATAATAGGAGGGGTGGTCTTTGGTACCCACATCTTGTTGGGTCCATGGGGGTTAGTCCCTTCTCTAACCCAAACAAATTTCTTTGCTAAATTAGTAGTATGTAATCTATCAAAACAAAATTTAGTAAGGTGGCCCTTACGTCCACAATGTGTACATGAGTACACATGAGCATACATGGTGTGATGGTGTCCGTGAGGAGCATGTGTATGCCGTGATGGGTGTGCATGCATAAAGGATGGAACTTGTTTCTTTCGAACCAAGGATTCCAAGCGTGTATGGTTCTTAACACATTGGCTCATAGTGGAGCCCAAACAATCTACTCTCTTCTTTAACATACAAATATCATCATTGATTTTAGAAGAAGAGATACATGCATTAGGTAGTCTAGATGATGAGGCTACACTAGCATGGCAAACATGAGCATCAATCTTTTTATGCAAAACCTCATTTTTCTTCAAACAAGCATTTAATTCATTTGAAATGGAAATAATTTTGTTTTTCAAATCAACATTCTCTTTTAACACAAAATCTACTTTTGAAGACAAGTTCTCATTTTTCTTCAAAAGAACATGGCAATCATTTTTAGATTTTAAAAAATTATTTTCTTTTAGTGCAAGATCAAGTTGAGATTTTAATGAATCCCTCTCATTAGCAATCTCCTCTTTCTCTTGCAAAACAATATCAAGTCTAGCAATCAAATTTTTATTTTCATTATTAATGCCTAGACTCTTCTTTTTCAACAAGTTATATTTTTCAATCAATTTTTCACAAACAATTGATAGTTCTTCATTTAAGGCATGGGGATCAATATTATCATTTGAAGAACTAGAACAATCATCACTATCATAGTGGGGTTCCGAATGTACCTCAAGGGAGTCATTCCCTTAGACCATGTAGCATTGTGATTCGGACTCTCCACTAGTCTCCTCTTCTTGTCGGATTTGTGCTTGAAGCTTGGAGGTGGTGGTTGTTGTCAATTTGTTCCACACTACAAAAGCGGAATCAAAGTTAGAAACACATAAAAGATAGTCTTTAGGTAAAGTGCTTCTAATGGCCTCTAGGGCTTGTGCATTGGCCCCTATATGATTGCAATCACCAAGATAACATCTCTTGGTGGCCGCAAGGAAAACATGCAAACCTAGGGTCTTTAGGTACATGGACATCCTATACTTCCAAACATCAATGTTGGAAGGGTCAAAGCTAGGAGGGGTCATGAAGTCCATGGTAAACTATATATGAATGTGCAAACAAAAAAATGCAAATGAGATTAGCAAGCAAATGGATCACTCCTAGGATGTTAAGCCTAAGTATCAGGAGCACTAGCTCTAATACCAATTGAAAAACACCTAGAGGGGGGGTGAATAGGTGTAATTGCTAATCTAAGAAACTCAATGCAAACTAAGTGCGCTAAATGCGGAAGCTAATGCAAATTATGCACAAACTAATACAATACAACAAGTGTAGCCGAATTCCCCTTGCGAGGCTCTGGACTAACTCCCCTTGATTCCCCTTGAAATGGGTTGAGGTGCTATGTGAAGCTCTTGTTGGATGAGTATAAGTTAGGCACACACACACAAGCAATCCAATCAATATAAATACACACAATCAAGCCAAGCATATAAGAATGAATAGCAATGTGAATAAATGCAAGGCAATATGAAATATGCACAACACAAGCAAATATGATATGATATGAATATGATGCTTTGCACAAATATAAGAGAGTAAGGGTTAGAGAGACAATGGATCAAACGCTAACACAAAGATTTGTTTCGAGGTTCGAGCACCTTGCTCTACATCCCCGCCTACACCACCGTGTAGGATTTCCACTATCTCAACTCCCACCGAGGGAACCTCTACCGAAGAGGATTTCTTACAACACTAGGAGTACCAAACTCCTCTCTCAACAACAACCTCCTCACAACCGAGGGTTAGGCCCGTAGCCAATACAACAACCAATCCACACACCTCTACCGAAGAGGCTCACAACCAAACTCCACCGCTACCTAAGAGGCTCACAACCAATACCACTCCGATCACCTCTACCGAAGAGGGATACAACAAATGAAGGAGGGTTTACAACAATGAGGTTTACAACAAACAACCTCAAACACTTCTCTTTTTCTTTTTCTCTTATCTTTTTCCACAAAAACAAGATCCTAAATAGATTAGGATAGGTGATATAGCTCAAGTGTGGAATCAAAGTGTTTTGGAAACAAGCAACAAAGAAAAACTACTTGGAAATCTCTTGTATAAGATAGAAAATGAAATACCAAATCAAAATCCCAAAACCTAGTTTTCTTTGATTTTCCAAAAACCCAAAACAAATAAAGATGAGAAGTTTTTTTGCACTTAAAACTCTTTTGAAAACTCTTTTAAACACTTCAAAAAACTGGTAATTTTTCTCTTAAAAAACTTGGCCAAAATCCCCAAAGAGATGGGGTTTATATAGCCCCTATACAAAACTAGCCGTTAGGCTGATGTGGCAGTTCTGACAGCCACCGGTCGACCGGTCCGGTCGACCGCCAACGGTCAAAAATGTGACCGTTGGGCGCTAGCGGTCGACCGGCCCGGTCGACCGAAAAATCCCGAGAGCAGAGCTCTCACCTCGGTCGACCGACCCGGTTGACCGGTTCTGTGCTTAACAGACGTGCACATCTGTGCACATCGGTCGACCGGATCGGTCGACCGGCCCTTTGGTGCGGTCGACCGGCACGGTCGACCGACCAGCCTGTCAGCCCAAAAACCAGGTCAGAAATTTAGGGAAAAATATTTTACAAAATTCTTTTATCATTTCTGAAAATTCCATAAAACTTGTTTTATCATTTTATGTTAAAACATAAACATGTGATAAAAATTTCAAGACAATATATCAACATATCAATTCATTTTTGTTTGCAAATTTTATCAAAAACAAAAACCGGTATTTTTATCAAACTTGATTTTTCCAAAACATGAATAGGGATATCAAAATAAGTTTGTTTACCAAGTTAAAGCATGTATGTATAAATAGAAAACATCTACTATACATATACCATATGTAAACTTGTTTTGATCAACTATTCATGAAACCACACATCAAAACATAAAACGTGTGTGTTTGTGCACTTGAGCATATCAACTAAACTAAGCTTTACAAATGGATCTAAAACTCTATCTAAACTAGGATACCTAAGTCTTCTTGACGATGTTCATCTTCAAGTAGACTCGCTCCAAAACTCCGTGATTCTCCAAGTGCAAAGGTATGATCTTTAAGCTTTGGCACCAGAATCACCATGATAAGCTTCTAATCATCTTGTTGAAGCTAATCATCAACTAATATCCTGTTAATGATCTGAAACTTAGAAACACAAGAATATTAGTAAACATAACTACATGAGTGTTGATCATCATCAAAACTAGAGTGGAAGGCCATTGGGCCAACAAGTTGTACAACATTGGTATGGCCACCATAAACACGAAAGCTATATCGGTACCCATCAGTTGCCCCCGTACTAGTGTAAGTTGTTTAATTATTAGAGATTGTCCAGTGATAATGTCCACAGGGTGTCCACAGTAATCCAATATCCATAATCATCCAATTACGGGGATCAACAGGAATACAGTATCAGGAGTATAATATCAGAAGTCTCCCTATTTCAGGGGTTCAAGTATATAGGAGTTCAGGAGTACCTGATGGTAGTATTATAATAATCATATCAAGTCCCCCGTAAAGTGGTAATCATGAATAGACATTCTAATACAGGTGTCAGGTGTAATAGTAATTCAGTCGGGTGTCATGACATCGGGTCAAGTGTACTAGTACCATGTGAAAGCATGTCAAGTTATAGCATGTCAGTTGTCAAGTGCCAAATATCAAGTGTAATATATCAGGTGTTAAGTGATAACATGTCAAGTACCGGTGTCAGATATCAAGTGTCAAGGATCAGGTGTCAAGTATAAACATATTAGCGTCAGGTAATTAACATGTCGATATCAGGTGAGTTGAATACAGAGTTAAAACATCATATATTAGGTAATCATCCGATCATGTAACATGGTACAGGAGAACAGTATAGTTAAACATTTCAAACTCTTCACAACTATATTTATAACAACAATAGATTAATTTATTAATTAGCTATGCGAAGCCGTACGAAGCGGGAGCGTATCCAAGCACATTCGATGCAAGTATAATGTCAGTCCAATGAGTTATAATAACAACCAATAGGTATTCATATAACATGTTAATTTTGCATATCATATCTCAACTCGCATAATGACACATCATGTATTAAAAACAGGATAATAATTATTAGGCATGTAATGATTTTAACAAGACATTTTCTTATCAATATATCACGCAATAGATGTTAAAATAGCAATCACTAGGAATGAAACAATGATAGCAAAGCACTCGCTTAAATTATATCAAGCCCTAGAATAGAATTAGCAAGGCAAGAAGCAACATAAGGAAAGTACTCGCCCAAATCACCAGAAAACGGGTTAAAATCCTGGAACACCATAAACACGTACACACCACCAACCCATATATTAAAAGATATATATTAATATTAATTTATTAAGAGAGAGGATGAGAGAGGAGAGAGAAAAGAATGAAAGAGAGAGATGTTGGGGAGAGAGACTTGTAGGAAATTATGAGAGAGAGAGTGTGTGTGTGTGTGTGTGTGTGTGTGTGTGTGTGTGTGTGTGTTTTGCTGGAAATGGAAGGGGTAATTAGGGGATGAATGAAGGGTAGATAGGGAATAAAAGAAAGAAGGGTAAAAGAGGAAAGAAGGAAAAGAAAGAAAAAAAAGAAAAGAAATAGGAAAAGAAGAAAGAAGAGAAGGGGAAGGAGGGTGGTGGTGGCCGGCGGCTCTGGCCACCGCCGGCAACCAGGGGCGGTGATGGCGCCACCGGAGGGGAGGACGACACGGCCTGGGCCCGGGGGAGGATGAGTGGGTAGAGGTTTGGGTGTTGTGTTGATGGGGATGTTTTTGTTATGGTTGGTGTTGTTGTTGCAGATGGTGGCGGTGGTGATTGTTGGTGGTGGTGGTGTTGGTTGAAGGTGGTGGTGTTTGAGAGTTAGAAGGAGAGGAGGAGATAGTGATTTGGAGGTTTGGAAGTAGAGGAGGAGGTGGATTGATGGTGAATTAAAAAAGAAGAAGAAGGAAATGGTGGTAATAGGTTTTGTGGAAATTGGAGAAGGAGGAGTGGAAATTGAAGAGGAGGGGGTGGAGAAGAGAAGAGGGAAACTTGGGAAGGTGGCCAGCCCTAGGTGGTGGTGGTGGTGGCCGGCCATGGTGGAAGAGAAGGAAGAAGGTGATGGTGGTGAATGGTGGTGAAGATGGTGATGTTAAAGTTGGTGTAGTAGTAGTTCTTGTTGGAGTTGGAGAGGGAGATGATGTGGGGCGGATTGGTGGAGGAGATGGCCGGGGGATGGCGCCTGCGGTGGTGCTGGTGTTGGCTGGTGTGGAGCCAAGGGAGGGAGAGAGGATATGAGATTAAGAGGAAAAAAAGTGAGGGTGAAAGAAAAATAGGGGGGAGAGAGAGAGAGATTGTTTGCTGAAAAGAAAAGGGGAGATAATGATGGAATGGGGGAAGGAATTTGCAGGTGATGGAAGAGGTATGGGGGCTGCAGTCGATAGCACATGGGAGAGAAAAAGAAAAGAAAAGAAAGAAAAAAAAGGAAAAAGAAGAGAAAATAATATTATTTAAATAGGGTAAAAAATTGACTATTTCAGAAACGTTCCAAAAATTTTCAAAAATAGAAAATATTACTTAAGATGTTTGATGAAATCAGATTTGAGAAATTCAATCTTGTTTTTAAATTAAAAATCTGAGAATTTTCCGGTGATACTAGTTGACACCAAAATCGGTCAAATTTTGATAAATTCAGAAAAATCTGAAAAAATGCATTTAGATAGAAAATGAGATTCTAAGTAGTAATGCGAAAACTATGTCTAAAAATTTAACTCCATGTGAAAACTAAAAACCTGGGAAGCGGTCTGCGACACTGATCGATACCGATTTTAAAGATTTTGCAAATTAATTCTGAAAAATTCTAAAAAATCATAAAAAGTCTAAAATATTAGAAAATGATATTTGAATCTAAAAGTGATCAATCTGACTATCAAAAGGACCAAGTCGAGCAATATACTAGGATCGGGTCCCCAGTTCAGATTAGGACTGACTCTGAGTCTACGAATTCGGATCCAATACAAAACAATAGCATAAATAATTATAAAATAAAAACAAATACGAAACTAAATCAAAAAAATATTATCAAAAAATTAGAATACGTATCTAAGTACGTATTTCAGGAAGGGGTGTTACATTCCATCCACCTTACAAAAATTTCTTTCTCGAAATTTCGATAAGGGGAAGATGAACACAGAAATGATAAGAACGAGAATTATACCAATCAAGATATGAATAACTGAGGGTCGTTCTCACAATTTGACTGAACGGTAAACTCGGGACATAGGCATTTCTGCACCTCCTGCCGTATATATCCTTTAACGGTGCCATAATAATATTGACCTGATGTCTGTTGATAAAAGAGTATTGCTAGAACTTCAGAAGACTGACCCGTTCTAAATAAAATAAAGTGAGCTGACTTGGTAAAATAATCAATAATACTTCTTCTAGACTGCGAAGCAAAGCTGATGAAATCCCTAGAAATTCATAGTGCTGAAATCCATATTATAATATAAAACCCTGCATGGCATGAAGTTGTCCTTGACAAAGAGTCTTTAGTAGAATTATCAATATGCTGCATATATACTAATTCTCTAAGAATAGACCAGAATACTAAAGATAAAGAAAACCCTGATAATACTGAGCATAAATAAATAAGACCAATAATTATGAATTTTTATATACTGGGCATTGTTGTTAATTCTGAAAGACATAACCAAAAATATAGAATAACCATGGAGAATTCTGAATACTGACTTCTGAATGATAACCCGACTGCAGAGGAAACATTAAAGAATACTCAATCCCTGCAAGGTTGCCGAATGGATTGTTCATAAGGAACATGGGGATAGCTCAGATACAGTAAGAAAACCCTGTTTCATCAGATCCATGAAAACACGCTAGGCGGAAGAAATCTGACGAATGGGCTAGAGTGCTAAGCACTAAAGGGACTAGCACGGACGAAGCCAAGCCTAGGTGAGGCCATCACGTAACATAGCTCAGGAGTTAATCATTAGGGTACGACGGAGCTAATGCTCTGCAAGGCTCACGCGGCGAAGCCAGCGCGTAACACAGCGCTAAATGCTAAGCACCAAGGTGCAGCAAAGCCCACACCTGGTTAGGTGCACGCGTGATTAGAACACGACCCTCGCTTGGCGAGGCTAGCGGGGCCCATGGTCCACCAAATCAATAAAAACTGTCAGGAGTTGGTGGCTCTAATACCACCCTGTAACGCCCTGATCCCATGGGTACGGAGACGTTACTGCAACATATATACGCAGGGCAAAAATACCCTAACATATATACACTAAGCGTCAGTACAGGCAAGAATCAGAGTACGGAAGCACAGTGGTAATATACATTATAGCAATAATAACACAAGTACACAGTTATCATAGAGCATGATACAATAAATCAAGAATATAAGATCACCAAGAAGCGTAAAAGCAGGATGTACAATATGAAATACAGGAAAGTACTCGTGAGTAGCAAGATGAGAATCTCGCAAGCCGATCAAGGAGAGGCTGGAAGAAAGAGGGTCTAGGCAAGTAATCACTAATCCACGCTTCCGTTGCGCCACTCTAATCAGGTATAGTAAGGCCACCACGGTCCAGACTCTAGGATACGGACATGAGAATCCATGGTTATCAGAAAGCAACCCGCAGCGAGTACATATGATAAAGCTAGTTGGCGTGCTTAGGCAGTGACGCGTGTACATGATCAAGTGATTTGGTTCAGGCATACAGGTACAGGTAATGGCAAGTAACATAATGGAAATTAAAGGAACGATAGTAAATCCAAAATCAAGTAAATACATATATATCAATAAATCTGAATTGAAAAATATGCATAGAAAACGGCATGAAAACCCCAAAATAAGCAAGTCAGGTAATTTAACACAGTAGCATAGATGTCATGTGTAAGTGGAGAGCAGGATAATGTATTGTGTCACATGTCTTACAAGTATAGATCAAGTATGTCGCTAGTCAGATATCAGTAGCATGTTAATATTAATTTTTAAGACTCATCCAATTTGTATGTTTGGGTATATGTCCCATACCATATACCTCCGCATACAAGTCGAGCGAGGTTGGGTTATTGGAAACTGATGGGGATCAACGAACCATATTTAGAATGGGTCCCGTACATGCCCGGAATAACGGTTCAAGAGTATCTGGTACTAAGTCAGAACGTACCGCTAGGTACCGGGTCTTACTACGTAGGACTTAGTATACACCCGAAAGGAATAGGGTGTCACCACTCCCCAAGGAATATACCCAGGGGACTACGGCACACCCGGCAGGAGGCAGGGGAGTAGGGGTGCCAGTACACCCCACGGAAATACCTGGTGGCCTCCAAGTCGAATCCCAAGAATTAGTTGTACAACATTTGTATGGCTACCATAAAAATAGAAGCTATATCAGTACCCATCAGTTTCCCTCGTACCGGTGTAAGTTGTTTAATTATTAGAGATTGTCCAGTGATAATGTCCACAGGGTGTCCACAGTAATCCAATAACCATGATTATCCAATTACGGGGATCAATAGGAGTACAGTATCAGGAGTATAATATCATGAGTCCCCCTCTTTTAGGGGTTCAAGTATACAGGAGATTAGGAGTACCCAATGGTAGTATTATAATAATCATATCAAGTCCCCATAAAGTGGTAATCGTGAGTAGACATTCTAATACAGGTGTAAGGTGTAATAGTAATCCAGTCAGGTGTCACGACAGTGGGTCAAGTGTACTAGTACCATGTGAAAGCATGTCAAGTAAGTTATAGCATGTCAATTGTCAAGTGTCAAATATCAGGTGTCAGGTATCAGATGTTAAGTGATAACATGTCAAATACCGGTGTCAGATATCAAGTGTCAAGGATCAGGTATCAAGTATAAACATATTAGCGTCAGGTAATTAACATGTCAATATCAGGTGAGTTGAATACAGAGTTACAACATCATATATCAAGTAATCATCCGATCATGTAACATGGTACAGGAGAATAGTATAGTTAAACATTTCAAACTCTTCACAACCATATTTATAACAGCAATAGATTAATTTATTAATTAGCTATTCGAAGGCGTGCGAAGCGGGAGCGTATTCAAGCACATCTGTTGCAAGTATAATGTCAGTCCAATGAGTTATAATAATGGCCAATAGTAATACATATAACATGTTAATTTCGCATATCATATCTCAACTCGCATAATAACACATTATGAATTAAAAAGCAGGATAACAATTATTAGGCATGTAATGATGGTAACAAGACATTTGCATATCAATATATCATGCAATAGACGTTAAAATAACAATCACTAGGTATGAAATGATGATAGCAAAGCACTCGCTTAAATTTATATCAAGCCCTAGAATAGAATTAGCAAGGCATGAAGCAACACAAGGAAAGTACTCACCAAAATCACCGAAAAATGGTGTAAAATCCCAGAACACCATAAAGACGTACACGCCACCAGCCCATATATTAAAATATATATATTAATATTAATTTATTGAGAGATACGATGAGAGAGGAGGGAGAAAAGAATGAAAGAGAGAGATGCTGGAGAGAGAGAGACTTGTAGGGGGAGAGAGAGTGTGTGTGTGTGTGTGTGTGTTTGCTAGAAATGGAAGGGGGTTAATTAGGGGATGAATGAAAGGGTAGATAGGGAATAAAAGAAAAGGGTAAAAGAGGAAAAAAGGAAAAGAAAGAAAAAGAAAAGAAAGAAAGGAAGGAAGAAAGGTAAGAAAGAAGATAGAAGAGAAGGAGGAATGTAACCCCCTGCTTCCCGATGTACGTATTACCGTATCAGTACGCGATACGACGTACAAAATTGCTTTGACTTCCGTTGTAGTCCGATTGAGTTGATTTCAGTTTCAAAAATCATTTCCTCATATTTTAGATTTTTCAGGATTTTCTGAAATTTTTCTGGATTATTTTGGAAAATCTCCGTAGTCGGTGTCGACCGATACCGATAACCGGCCTTCCGATTTTTATTTCACAAACGGAGTTGGATTTTGAGAATTCGCTTTCACTGGATGTCTTAGAATCGTATTATCTACGTTCGGGTATTTTTGGGGGATATTCTGAATTTATCGAAATTCGGGCAAAACCGATGTCGCCCGTATCGGCGAGATACTCCGGGATTTTTAATTTACAAACCGGATTGATTTTCGATAAACCGTCTTCATATTACGTCTTAGCGTAATATTCTCTATTTTCTATAATTTTTGGGCACCGTTCGGAGCTGGTCGCATTTTGGGCCAATATTATAATAATATATATATATATTTTTTAGTTTTCTTTTTCTTCTCTTTTCCTTTCTTTTCTCTTCTCTGGATTTTTCCAGCGACGCCTCCCACCGCCATACTGTAGCCAAACCGCCTTTCCCTCTCTCCTTTAAAATTTTCCTCTCTCTCTCTATCTCTCTAAAAACTCCCTCTCTCTCTCTCTCCCTCTCTCCTCTCTCTCTTTCTTCTCTCTCTCCCACACTCTCTTTCTCTCTCCCTGTAGGTGGCAGGCCGCTGCCGGCCTTGCCGCCGGCGCACGGGGGCGCCCCGGTGGCCGGCGCGCCACCGGGCTCCGCCTCCGGCCACGCGGCCGGTGGCCGAGCGCCACCGCACCAAGCCGAGCGCCACCGCCGCCCTAATCCCCCTCTCCATCTTCTTCTTCTTCTTCTTATTTTGCTGTAAACCCAAAATCCCCCCATGTTTCTCTCCCTCTCTCTCTCTCTCTGCCTCACGGCCAGAGCCGCCATCGCCGCCGCCGCCGGCGGGCTGCTCTCGCCGCCGGCCAGCTGGGCTGGCCGGCTGGCTATTGGGGGCAGCAGCAGCAAGCTGCTGCTGCTCCTCCTATCTCCTCTTTATGGGTTTGGGTGGAAACCCAAACCCATTAACCCGTTATTGGGTTACGGTTTAAACCCAAAAACCCGTAAACCCGATACCCATTGTACTTAAGTTAAACGGGTTTGGGTATTGGATCCAAACCCGACCCGTTATCTCACCAGACCCGCATCCAAACCCATTAAAGGTAAGTTTACAGAAAACCCCCTTGTACAATCCAATATTTGCATTTAATATTTTTATTTACATATTTAACTTTATTTGTTATGATTTAGTATTCGGGCGATATCGGGAGCATCCGGACTCCGATTCGGGCGATTCTGGATCCGTTGCGATCGTGGGGAAGAGAACTACCATCCTATGGCTAGTTAGTGAGTGTTTTCTTTTATAAATTTCTATTTTATTTTGTTTAATGAAATTGGGTGCTTACATTAAGTAATAAATCAGAATTATAATTAATAAACATGTAGTTATCGGTCAATCATTGTAATTAGAACATAAATGATGTTTCATTGAACATAAGTGATAATATACTCATAATGTATTTTCAATAACCCATAACTTGTATATAATAATAATTATGTGATATCTACCCATTGTAATCAATCTTATAATCTTGATGATAAATAACATATCTGACATTAGCCACTGTACCAACTCACGGACCACACTAAGACGCCACCCTTGTCTTTCTAGTACATGCATTTCAGTTACACGGATACCGTCCGGTCACGGGATATGGTCTTATAGTAGATACTGTTATTACATGTACTATCACAAGGGTATTACGCGGATTCTGGCTACACATATATGTTCGACTGGTACACGGATATACCATAGCACGGAGTACTACATTTCATATACTTGTTCTCATCATTACATGGATGCTCGATACACTGTTATCTCATGTTCACACATCACTATTCCATATGCCCACCACACGAGTGTACATTCATGTATTATTTCTATCTTATTATCATATGACTCACCGTGCATATTACACAGATTATTGTTCTATGTTACCATATCCATGTATTATGATTGTTTCCTGTTACTGATATGGATATTCCCGATACTGGACATGAGAGCTGTTGATATGCGATATGTGGAATCCCACATATATTGATCCCGTTATATTGTTCCTGTTATATTGTTCCCGTGATATTGTTCCTGTTTCATGTTATAATGTTTCTCGTTATATTGTTCTATGCTATCAACAGAACTCTGGTCCAGTTATCATGTTACCCGTATCATGTACTGTATCTGTTCTTGTTACATTGTATACTTGACATATCAGATCATAAAGTTAACTGGGGTATGGGGGAGACTTGACGGTTGATTAGATCATATCGGGTGGATGTCTGGATCTATTGTTCGTCCCACTGCAGGGGACGGGGTAGTGCTGGCTACCATCTGTTACTCATGTTACATGTTACAGCTCTAGCGGGCTGGCCCTGGTCTCAGCAGCCAGGGATCCGATAAGGCCGTTGTCCCGGTATGTACGGGATACACCCACCCGATAAGAACTCCTCGACCATGAGTTTCCAATTAACATAATAAAATCAGTATACACAATAGTGACGTCGGGAACACTTGTTATTTGGTTACTCTCTCGTTTGGATAATGGTACCCGTAGGCCATGTCCGGATGGGTTTGACTGGAGTGCGGGCTCCAGTATGAACTGCCAGTGGTATGGGACACTGGAAGAGAGTAATTAAAATACCAGATGGTACTGATCGCTACTATTGTATAAATAACAGGACTCTGACATGACTTGCCTGCTACATGTTTAGTTGTACTTGTTACTGTTCCTGATCATTTATCTGCCATCATGTTACTTGTATTGTTTGCTACATTACCTGCTGCTCGTTACACTTCATGTGGTGACACACTCTTTATGTACACGTAGACCATGCATTGCATGCCTTTAGTTCCTGTATATCCTCTGGACATTATTCTCGTATGCTCACCTGGCTATAGAATGGTTGCATATGCCTATCTGCACATGATATATTATATAAACTGAATACGATTAGACACCTGACCTGATAATAAACGGTTAGGTAGTGATAGTATTAAAAGAGGACATGTTTCTATAGTTCTACTGCTTACATGGTTCTATATTCTACTGCATATTATATGCTTATGATATGGTATCACTATTATAACATTATGTATTATATATGATTATCGTGCTTGTATTATTATTGTATATATTACTGCCTCCTTCATTTTACCACTCACTAGGTCGCTTTCTGACGACCCTGGGTTTGCGTGCCCAGATTGGAGATCCGAGTACCGTAGTATTCGAGAGTGCCTTGGAGTCACATGGGAGATTCCTTGTCGAGTCCCTTCATAGGTATCTTGTTGATTTATTTTCGTTATCTTATTTGTCCTCATTTTTCATATATGTTATGATCACTAACCTCTTTCTGCAGGTATTCTTGTACTTATTTCCTGCTGGACCCCTTGTCTATATGGAGGCTATGTCCTGTACTGAGGCTTAACGTACGCGTGAGTGTGTTTTCACCTCGCGTATGTACGTCGCCATAACATCCTCGTACCTGCGGGATCGGGGCGTTACACAGTGGTATCAGAGCCTAGGTTCACACCTGGCGTGGGTAACCACCTGGGTCAATCCTCGGGCTTTTACCAACAGTACAGTCAAATTCAGATTCAAGCTTATCTGTCTCTGAATTTGGGGATTCCAGCAACGAGTACAAGAATACCATGACCTTGACACTTCATTCCTTATCTCGTTTGTATTCCTTCCTTCCTTTCTGTTGCTTCCAATCCGTTAGGATGAGTTTACTACCATACTTCTCCATCTCGAGTTCCTTATAGATAGTAGAGTGCGCAGCGAAAGTGTCGTGGACCCGTAACATTTTGGCTTTGGGGTTGAAAATCTTGTTCACACACCTGATTGAAATTGCGAGGACGCAATTTTTTGTAAGGAGGGGAGAAATGTAACCCCCTGCTTCCCGATGTACGTATTACCGTATCAGTACGCGATACGACGTACAAAATTGCTTTGACTTCCGTTGTAGTCCGATTGAGTTGATTTCAGTTTCAAAAATCATTTCCTCATATTTTAGATTTTTCAGGATTTTCTGAAATTTTTCTGGATTATTTTGGAAAATCTCCGTAGTCAGTGTCGACCGATACCGATAACCGGCCTTCCGATTTTTATTTCACAAACGGAGTTGGATTTTGAGAATCCGCTTTCACTGGATGTCTTAGAATCATATTATCTACGTTCGGGTATTTTTGGGGGATATTCTGAATTTATCGAAATTCGGGCAAAACCGATGTCGCCCGTATCGGCGAGATACTCCGTGATTTTTAATTTACAAACCGGATTGATTTTCGATAAACCGTCTTCATATTACGTCTTAGCGTAATATTCTCTATTTTTTATAATTTTTGGGCACCGTTCGGAGCTGGTCGCATTTTGGGCCAATATTATAATAATATATATATTTTTTTAGTTTTCTTTTTCTTCTCTTTTCCTTTCTTTTCTCTTCTCTGGATTTTTCCAGCGACGCCTCCCACCGCCATACTGTAGCCAAACCGCCTTTCCCTCTCTCCTTTAAAATTTTCCTCTCTCTCTCTATCTCTCTAAAAACTCCCTCTCTATCTCTCCCTCTCTCCTCTCTCTCTTTCTTCTCTCTCTCCCACACTCTCTTTCTCTCTCCCTGTAGGTGGCAGGCCGCTGCCGGCCTTGCCGCCGGCGCACGGGGGCGCCCCGGTGGCCGGCGCGCCACCGGGCTCCGCCTCCGGCCACGCGGCCGGTGGCCGAGCGCCACCGCACCAAGCCGAGCGCCACCGCCGCCCTAATCCCCCTCTCCATCTTCTTCTTCTTCTTCTTATTTTGCTGTAAACCCAAAATCCCCCCATGTTTCTCTCCCTCTCTCTCTCTATCTCTACCTCTCTCTGCCTCACGGCCAGAGCCGCCATCGCCGCCGCCGCCGGCGGGCTGCTCTCGCCGCCGGCCAGCTGGGCTGGCCGGCTGGCTATTGGGGGCAGCAGCAGCAAGCTGCTGCTGCTCCTCCTATCTCCTCTTTATGGGTTTGGGTGGAAACCCAAACCCATTAACCCGTTATTGGGTTACGGTTTAAACCCAAAAACCCGTAAACCCGATACCCATTGTACTTAAGTTAAACGGGTTTGGGTATTGGATCCAAACCCGACCCGTTATCTCACCAGACCCGCATCCAAACCCATTAAAGGTAAGTTTACAGAAAACCCCCTTGTACAATCCAATATTTGCATTTAATATTTTTATTTACATATTTAACTTTATTTGTTATGATTTAGTATTCGGGCGATATCGGGAGCATCCGGACTCCGATTCGGGCGATTCTGGATCCGTTGCGATCGTGGGGAAGAGAGCTACCATCCTATGGCTAGTTAGTGAGTATTTTCTTTTATAAATTTCTATTTTATTTTGTTTAATGAAATTGGGTGCTTACATTAAGTAATAAATCAGGATTATAATTAATAAACATGTAGTTATCGGTCAATCACTGTAATTAGAACATAAATGATGTTTCATTGAACATAAGTGATAATATACTCATAATGTATTTTCAATAATCCATAACTTGTATATAATAATAATTATGTGATATCTACCCCATTGTAATCAATCTTATAATCTTGATGATAAATAACATATCTGACATTAGCCACTGTACCAACTCACGGACCACACTAAGACGCCACCCTTGTCTTTCTAGTACATGCATTTCAGTTACACGGATACCGTCCGGTCACGGGATATGGTCTTATAGTAGATACTGTTATTACATGTACTATCACAAGGGTATTACGCGGATTCTGGCTACACATATATGTTCGACTGGTACACGGATATACCATAGCACGGAGTACTACATTTCATATACTTGTTCTCATCATTACATGGATGCTCGATACATTGTTATCTCATGTTCACACATCACTATTCCATATGCCCACCACACGAGTGTACATTCATGTATTATTTCTATCTTATTATCATATGACTCACCGTGCATATTACACAGATTATTGTTCTATGTTACCGTATCCATGTATTATGATTGTTTCCTGTTACTGATATGGATATTCCCGATACTGGACATGAGAGCTGTTGATATGCGATATGTGGAATCCCACATATATTGATCCCGTTATATTGTTCCTGTTATATTGTTCCCGTGATATTGTTCCCGTTTCATGTTATAATGTTTCTCGTTATATTGTTTTATGCTATCAACAGAACTCTGGTCCAGTTATCATGTTACCCGTATCATGTACTGTATCTATTCTTGTTACATTGTATACTTGACATATCAGATCATAAAGTTAACTGGGGTATGGGGGAGACTTGACGGTTGATTATATCATATCGGGTGGATGTCTGGATCCATTGTTCGTCCCACTGCAGGGGACGGGGTAGTGCTAGCTACCATCTGTTACTCATGTTACATGTTACAGCTCTAGCGGGCTGGCCCTGGTCTCAGCAGCCAGGGATCCGATAAGGCCGTTGTCCCGGGTATGTACGGGATACACCCACCGATAAGAACTCCTCGACCATGAGTTTCCAATTAACATAATAAAATCAGTATACACAATAGTGACGTCGGGAACACTTGTTATTTGGTTACTCTCTCGTTTGGATAATGGTACCCGTAGGCCATGTCCGGATGGGTTTGACTGGAGTGCGGGCTCCAGTATGAACTGCCAGTGGTATGGGACACTGGAAGAGAGTAATTAAAATACCAGATGGTACTGATCGCTACTATTGTATAAATAACAGGACTCTGACATGACTTGCCTGCTACATGTTTAGTTGTACTTGTTACTGTTCCTGATCATTTATCTGCCATCATGTTACTTGTATTGTTTGCTACATTACCTGCTGCTCGTTACACTTCATGTGGTGACACACTCTTTATGTACACGTAGACCATGCATTGCATGCCTTTAGTTCCTGTATATCCTCTGGACATTATTCTCGTATGCTCACCTAGCTATAGAATGGTTGCATATGCCTATCTGCACATGATATATTATATAAACTGAATACGATTAGACACCTGACCTGATAATAAACGGTTAGGTAGTGATAGTATTAAAAGAGGACATGTTTCTATAGTTCTACTGCTTACATGGTTCTATATTCTACTGCATATTATATGCTTATGATATGGTATCACTATTATAACATTATGTATTATATATGATTATCTTGCTTGTATTATTATTGTATATATTACTGCCTCCTTCATTTTACCACTCACTAGGTCGCTTTCTGACGACCCTGGGTTTGCGTGCCCAGATTGGAGATCCGAGTACCGTAGTATCCGAGAGTGCCTTGGAGTCACATGGGAGATTCCTTGTCGAGTCCCTTCATAGGTATCTTGTTGATTTATTTTCGTTATCTTATTTGTCCTCATTTTTCATATATGTTATGATCACTAACCTCTTTCTGCAGGTATTCTTGTACTTATTTCCTGCTGGACCCCTTGTCTATATGGAGGCTATGTCCTGTACTGAGGCTTAACGTATGCGTGAGTGTGTTTTCACCTCGCGTATGTACGTCGCCATAACATCCTCGTACCTGCGGGATCGGGGCGTTACAAGGAAGGAGGGTGGTGGTGGCCGGTGGCTGTGGTCGGCGCCGCCGGAGGGGAGGGTGGCGTGGCCTGGACCCGGGGGAGGAAGAGTAGGTGGAGGTTTGGGTGTTGTGTTAATGGGGATGTTGTTGTTGTGGTTGGTGTTGTTGTTGAAGATGGTGGTAGTGGTTAGTTGTGGTGGTGGTGGTGGTGTTAGTTGAAAGTGGTGGTGTTAGAGAGTTAGAGGGGGAGGAGGAGATAGTGATTGGGGCCTTGGAAGTGGAGGAGGAGGTGGATTGATGGTGAATTGAAGAAGAAGAAGAAGGAAATGGTGGTAATGGGTTTTGTGCAAATTGGTGAAGGAGGAGAGAAAATTGAAGAGGAGGGGGTGGAGAAGAGAAGAGGAAAATTTGGGGGGAAGGTGGCTGGCCCTAGGTGGTGGTGGTCGTGGGCGGCCATAGTGGAAGAGAAGGAAGAAGGTGATGGTGGTGAATGGTGGTGAAGATGGTAATATAGAAGTTGGTGTAGTAGCAGTTATTATTGGAGATAGAGTTGGAGAGGGAGATGATGTGGGGTGGCTTGGTGGAGGAGATGGCTGGAGGGTGGCACCAGCGGTGGTGTTGGTGTTGGCCGGCGGTGGAGCCAAGGGAGGGAGAGAGGAGATGAGATTAAGAGAAAAAAAGTGAGGGTGAAAGAAAGATAGGAGAGAGAAAGAGAGAATGTTTGTTGAAAAGAAAAAGGAAGATAATGATGGGATGGGGAAAGGAATTGGCAGGTGATGGGAGTATGGTGGCTGCAGTCAGCTGCACATGGGAGAGGAAAAGAAAAGAGAGAAAGAAAAAGAAAAAGAAGAGAAAATAATATTATTTAAATAAGGTAAAAATTGACTGCTTCAGAAACGTTCCAAAAAATTTTAAAAATAGAAAATATTATTTTAAGGTGCTTGGTGAAATTAGATTCGAGAAATTCAATTTTGCTTTTAAATTAAAAATCCTAGAATCTTCCGGCGATACCTGTCGGCACCAAAATCGGTCAAATTTTGATAAATTCAGAAAATCTCAAAAAAATGTATTTAGATAGAAAATGAGATTTTAAGAAGTAATGTGAAAACCATTTCTAAAATCCAACTCCATTTGAAAACTAAAAACCCGGGAACCGGTCAGCGACACCGATCGACACCAGTGTTGAAGATTTTGCAAATTAATTCTGAATAATTTTCAAAAATCATAAAAAATCTAATATATTAGAAAACGATATTTGAAACTAAAACCGATCAAGTCTGACTATCAAAAAGACCAAATCGAGTAATATATTAGGATCGGGTCCCTGGTTCAGACTAGGACTGACTCCGAGTCCACGAATTCGGATGCAATACAAAACAATAACACAAATAATCATAAAACAAAAATAAATACAAAACAAAATCAAAAAATATGATTGAAAAATTAGCATATGTATCTAAGTACGTATTCCAGAAACAGGGTGTTACACCCTGTTTCGCCTATAAATACCCTGGGATGTCCAGAGCATAAGGAGAGGAGTTTTGAGGAATTTTTAGGATAGTTTTTTGGGTTTTCTTCTCCATGTTATAGTTTTATGTTAGTTGTTCTTCTTCCTCCTTTATATTTTTCATTTCATATAGATCTTGTAATAGGAGAGAGAGTAGTACGTGAGTGGAAAGTAAGAGTGCTTGTAATGGAAGGTGACAATCTATGAAAGGTTCTCTCTTTATCTCTCCTTATTTTCTTCTCTCTAACTTCTTTTACATGTTTAGTTAATTTTCTCTCATGGCAACTAACTACGAACTAATAATTTGTTAACTTCTTACTTAATAATCCAAATGAATCTAATAGCCTCTACTTGGCCTTGCTCTTGCAAGAGCCATTGATGGCTTATGATGATGGATTCTAACACTCTAACATCCTAACTCTCTAACAAGCTAACATTACTTTATTCTATGCTTACTCTTGTTTATTTTTGATGGTTTAAGTGTAGCTTGCACTTGTTTATTGAGTTTGGATGTGATGAGTTAACAAATGGGTTATGCTTTGAATCGTTCTTGAACCGTTGGCCAAGGACACATGTGAGGCAACTATCACTCAGAGGTTAGCATAGTTAGTGGAGCCAATAGTAGTTAGTAGCCATGAGTTTTCTTTCTCTTTTTACTTTATTTTAGAAATAATTTCAAACCACAAATATCTTATCTTCTATGTTCTCACTTCTTCATGTTTCACCGTACTCTTCTCATTTCACTTTTATTTTCTTTTCTTACTCATATCTAGCTAACTTTTTCATTGCATGGCTAACTAACTACTAACCCACTAATCTCTAACAACTTGATTGATAACCCAAATGAGTCAATAGTGTCAAACAAAGCTGATTGAGTTTGAACCTGCACAGAAAATATAGAATTTCAGAATTGATAATAGGCAGTGCAGGTACTCAATGCTACTGCTATAGCAAGTGGCTATGCGGGTTGTGATCCACAAAGAGAGACTAGCAATGGAAGCTTTTTTAGCAAGTTCTCTTTTAAGTTACAAAGATGGTTAAAGGTCTTCATTTAGTTCTTTAAAAGAAAAGAAAAAAATAGGTTAAAGTTAAGTTAGGAAGAAAGTGGTAGCTTGAGAAGGTAGAGAAAATGGAAAATGACTTTGTATAAAGAAAAGTAAAAAGACTGATAAAATAGTTGGGAGATTGTAATGATCTAAACTAAAGAATTAAAAGAAAGAAAACTAAAAGAAATACTTACCTTCTCTGTCCAAATTCTTATCTTGAATCTGTGGCGACGATTTTACCTTGAAGTGGAGGAAATCAGCGCATAGCCCATAAGAGTTGATTCCCGTCTCTTCCACATTACATCATCAAGACATACAAGTATGAAATGATATAGATTAAGACTAAATCTATCGTCATGTGCTATCGGTGGCACTCGCAAAGGCAAGGCTCTTTCGATGCTATAAGACTCACTTGAATAGCAATTAGTACCACAAGAAGAGAAGTAGAAAAGAAGAAGAAGAATACAACAAAAATAAAAAAGAACACAAAAAATGTAACTATAGATTCAATGTTGTAACAATAATAGTAAATAAGAACAACTTACACCATTGTCACTCTCAGCACAAGCTTCACTCTCATTCTCCTATGAAACTCTAATCTTCTCTGAATTACATAAATGAAAACTACAAAATACATAAGAAGAAAAATAAACACCTACTCTAAAAGAATAAAAAACTGGCTTAGAATCTATCTCTGCATGGTCGTTCCCCTTTGCCTTTGAGATTGCAGGTATTTATAGGAGAAATCAGAGGGTAGAGGAGTATGAAGATAGGAAAAGCTGCATATTCTGAATTTGAATCCTCCACTTATCTCCAAACTTGATTTGATGTGGATATTCAGTTCTGATCTGAAGTTCGTTGGCATGTTGATTGCTGAATATAACTTATCAAATGATAGAATTAGAAATAGTGATCAACTTAAGAGTTATATTTCTTTAAGTCTTCTTTCTGAATCATCTTGAATCATTAGATTTGAGTTTCGTTAGCAAAAGTTATGATTCAAATACTAAAATGTATCTAGTTAAAATTGCTTCATCTTATCCATTGATCTTCTCTTTATCCATTTATTCCTTTGGATTTTGAATTTGGACTCTGTATTTGACATTATCCACAGTTGATCTTTAGCTAACCAAAATGGATTTATAAAAATCCGAATTTTATCGATTTTCATTTGGTGTTATCTTTCTGATTTGCTCTGATCTTCACCTGAACATTTGCCCCAATCCTTGATTTTATTTAACTAGGTCTGGGATCATCCTCAACTAACCAAATAGATCTAGTTAAATTTGATTTTAACTAGTATTTATTTAATTTTATCCTCTTTCTCTTCATGATTATCTTCTGCAAAATAGACATTTAAGATAAGGAATTTAGTAGATTTATTACACGATAACTGTAGGAGTGTAATAAAAAGAATGCAAAATATGTGTACGATCACACCCCCACACCTATCTTTTGCTCGTCCTCGAGCAAAATATTAAAACTAAACTAAAGATTATTAGACCACTTCGCAGGTTACGCGATTGCACTGAGCATGTGTAACAAGCCGTTAAACCTCTAGGTTTCCTTAAAGGATGAGTTTTGCCTCGTGAGGGTTCTCAGTGGATTACACCCACAAAATCCATAAAGTAAGAAAAAAAATGTTAGTATTTTGAAAACACATTTTGAAAGAGAAAAATATTTGAAATATTATTATACGAATTAAGTAATCTATAAGTTATAGGAAAATTGAATTTTTTATTCCTAAACTTAGTCTCTATACAAAAATTTGTTAGCAATCAAAGTAAGGAGTCAAATTGTACTTCTCATCTAGTCTTTTACTTTACCCTAAGTCATATGTACCGTTGTGACCGTGAAATTTTGACTAAGGGTTCTTTAACTCTAACTCTTATGCCTTATTTATTTCTTTATGTTTTATTTTTGTTGGTATTATTCCTTAGTTCTATTAGGCTTTCTAATTTGCCTATGTAACGAGCCTTTAAATGGTGACTCCCAAACTAAACGGTCTTAGGGCACCAGGTGAAAAGACACCCTAAGGACTTAAGGACTCGAGCAAATAAGGCCACAAAACTAAGAATTTTATTATATGAACTGCCTTTAGACGTGAATACTTATGTTTTATGAGACACAAATACCTAGCTTATATATATATTTTTTTTCTTTTTTTTAAATAAGGCATAAGAATTTTTGTTTTTGAACCCTAAGTGTGTAAGTGTATAAAGTATGCATATATCGTCAAGGTAAAAATCAAGACTAAATTACTCTTCCAAATTATCTTCATAAGCTTGGAAATCAAACAAATAATCTTATTTTAACCAAGTATAAGAATCCTAATTATGATTCTCCTATTCCTTAAAATTGACTTAATTTCTTACAAAAAATATGTCAAAGTATTGTTTCTATTTTCAAAAAGTTTTTTTTAAAAGTAAAGAAAATGTTAATAATAATTTTTTAATAATAAAAAGAAAACCTAAGTTATGTTAGAACCCTCCCCCACACCTATCTCATGCATTGTCATCAATGTATGAATTAATGCATAGATGCATGTAAAAGAAGAAAGGAAAGAAAAATATTATCTTAAGGTGGTGGTTCTGGTGGTGATCTGATTAGTCCACGAAATGCGGCCCAATCTAATTTGCGTGGAGTTCGGAGGAACCCACCAGAAACCTCTCTAATATAACCCATTAAAATGATATATATATATATATATATATATATATATATATATATATATATATATATATATATGAATGATTTTTATTAAGAATTTTAACCCATCTAATTTTCAAATTTTCAAACTAATTTCAGAGTCATTATTATCAACACCTCTGTCCCAAAATGGAGTATGAAAAGATGGAATAATTGATCTGGAATCAGGAAGGGCATGAACTACAGTCGACTCAGGAAAATGACTGAAGTCAAGTAAAGGTTTAGGAGTTAAAATTTGTTCAGGAAGTGGGGTCCAAATCAAGAAGTTGAAATTCAAGTCCACATTCATTTCCCCACAATGAAATATAACTTTCTAAGATTGATGATTCAAGTTCAAGAATGACAGGGATGGGAATCAAAACTGACTCTGAAATATTGCTTAAATCAGGTAGCAAAATAGGAGTTAATATTGATTCAGAAATTTGAACTGGATCACAAATTTGAGACTCAAGGTCACATTCCTTATTGAGTTCAATTTCGTAAAAATGAGAACTTGCCAATTTGTCAATAGGACTTTCAAAAGTATGAAATTGGTCAAGTTCAATATGACGATCTTAAAAGATTGGTGATTCAATTTCCCGATGGACAGCCACAGGATCCAATGTGGACTCTGGAGAAGGATTGAAATCAGGTGAAGACACCAGAGTCATTATTGAATTAGAAAGTATAATTGAATTAGAAAGTTGAGGTTCAGGATCATGTTCATTCTCAAGTTCAATTTTAGGAAAGGGATAACTTGCCAAAATGTCAATGTGGTTTTCAAAATTTGGAGTTTGGACAAGTTCAGATGGGTGTGCTGAAATGGAATCTTGTTTTCCAAAACAACATGATTCTTTGGCTCTAACAAAATGGTTAGCGATATCAGGAATGGTCAAAGGGTGAGGATGGAGAGTTTTGACCATTATATCTATGTCATGATTATGAGTGATTGGAGCCTGAGTCATGGCTTCAAGCAGCTTTTCATAGTCGATTGGTTCATCGTTTTGTTGCGATTGGACTTGAAAAGATGAAGTTTTGTTTTGAAATTCGTGGTGAAATCGTGAGTCAATCGATTTTATGATTGTTGCTCGGACTCACACATACTTATTTCTAAGATTGATAGTTTTTATTTTGAACTGGTGGAATTGAGTATGAATCTTGGAAAATTGTGGAATTGGGGAGGCCTAAAACTTTCGTTCGGCTTCCTGCATGGCTTCTATACTCTTTTCTAATTCGGATTTTTTTCAATGGGTTGGTCTAGAAAAGAAGTATAGGAAGTAAAATCGGGGAATGAATATTGTGAAAATTTTGGACAAGGTGGATAAGGAGGACAAGTTGGTTGAAAATTAGACTCGGGGGAGGTTAATCCCCATTGACTCTGTGAAGAGTTGGAATTATTTTAGAAATTATAGTCATAAGATTGGGGGCATGGGTTGTATTGATTTGGATAAGTCCAACCCGGTATATTTGGTTCATTCATATTGTAAAAAATCTGGTTGAAATTATTCGAATCAAATGCGGTGAAATATGAATTACCATTAAAATTAAAAAAATTGTTGTTATAAGTCATATCACACAAGAATTATCAAACACAAACAAAGAAAAACAAACAAATAAGCAAACAAATAAAAAGAAAAAAAATCTAACCTAAGTTAGGGTAGACCTTAGACCTAAATGACTTCTAACTGGTTAGACTATCCACGGGGGGTATATTGCTAAATCTGATCACAAGTTAATCGGCCAGGTAGGGGCAAGATCGGTGGGAGGTATCCGTGCCTAAGCAATGGGCCTAATTATGCCAAACCACCAACCTTCGAGGTTTCGCCCCTCAATCCCCAACCTTAGACACCGATTTGGCAAGAGTCAAATTCAAATCAACTTTCCCCTTAGGTCAGTCTCCTATATGAGTCTGAGATGTCCCTAGGGCCAACGTCAACTCAAGTTTAGTTAGGTTTGGATTAGTGAGTGAGGAGATTATTTGTGGGATAGGGGAGGGTAATGACTTTTCCACCTTATCTTATTTATAGGACAAGTCCTTAAATCAATTTAGTGCATTATGTACATGAAAAGCAACACTTAAGCAATGTAAAATCCAAAGTGTTCCTATACTATATGCTATGCACACGTACCTTTGCTCCAGCACTCTTTAACAGTAATGTAAAATTGAAACGAATTAGACACGTGTCTAAATACAAGTCTAAACCTTTTTTAGCATTTAACAAACATCATTTTACTGTTGAGGTTAGAAAGTGAGACAAACAAGGAAATAAATAGTTACAGAATTTTAGCTTTGCAATTCAGCCAACCTGTAAAAATACAGGTTAGTAGTTCACTCAGATTGCCACTGGAATGTAGCAAATCTGAGGGCTTCTGGGCTCTACTTTTTAAAGCAGAGTCCAGGGCCACTTATATGTCCATTGCAGCAAAAAATTTCTTGTTGTTAAACCTGTACACCAAGAACAAAGAAGAAAGTTAACCAAAAATATAAATCTAAAAAGAGAATAACTTACCTTCCTACCCCGGTAACGGCGCCAAAATTTGATTGAGTTTGAACCTGCACAGAAAATACAAAATTTCAGAATTGATAATAGGCAGTGCAAGATACTTAATTGTTGGAACTTGATTTTGATGATATATTTGTGAAGCTATATTATTGGAGCTCTATCTCACAAGCCTATATAAGAGTTCTACATGCTCAAGACTTTCTAAAGAGAGTGGCTATGGATGTGTATTGTAATATTTATTAGAATGTTAAAAGCTTTGAAACACACACACACATCATTAGTCTATTAGTAGACTTGTGATAGGTAGTAAAAAGTGCATATTTATCACCACATTCACTATCATATTTCCCTATTTATTCTTTTAATTATGCACTATTACTAATGTTTTATTATTTAATGTGTCCAGGCCTTGAGTAATTAAAAAATAAAGAAATAAAGCCTGAATGAAGCCCAAAAGCCCAGAAAGCCCATGCAAAAATTGTAGTAATTTAGAAGTCTCTATATTATCTAACCTAATCTAAACTTGGATTTTAAATTCTTTATTTAAAATCTAAGGGAGGAAAAGAGAGGATAAGATAGAACTCCTAATTGCTAAAAGAAGAGGAAAAGGATAAGATGAGATGGACTTCTACTCAACTCCGGTTGCTTGCAAGACAAGGCTAAAGATAAAAGAAGAAGAGTTTGAATATAAAAATCATTTTAAAATAAATTGGATTTATGATAACTTGCTTCCTAAGTTATCCCGAAATCTCAAGATAAAGAGTCGGTATGCAGAATCTAGAAGGATATACTGATTAGTCTCTAATTTTGCATAATTTTCATCACATTCTCATATTTATTTCATGTAAAAGTCTACTAATAAATCCTTACTTGCTTGATCCTAGGTCCATGGTGGGTAAATGAAGAAGAAGGTCTAAATCACCATTATTTGGTGATTAAAAGGCTTAAAAGATAGCTATTGACCTAGAGAGCTGACTCTGTCAAAATCAGGAGCGTTAGCCAACAGGGGGACAACAGCGCAGCACGCAGCAGGCGGCGCCGCACGTGCCGCCCAAGGAAAGCCGCGGAAACGCGGCATTTTGCCGCGAAAACGCGGCCAAACCAGAAACCAAGAGATCCAGCCGACAGGGGGACAACCAGGCGGCGCGCAGCGGGCGGCGCTGCGCAAGCCGCCAAAGTATTGCCGCGGAAACGCGGGATATGCCGCGTTTCCGCGGCCATGTGGGCGCGCGGCGGGGGACAACCAGGCGGCGCGCAGCAGGCGGCGCTGCGCGCGCCGTCAAAGTAATGCCGCGGAAATGCGGCCATTGTCGCGTTTCCGAGGCAATGTGGGCGCGCGCGCGCTCACGTTTTGGGCCACGTGCTGTTCACGTGGCCCCCTTTCCCCTGGTGCCTATAAATACCCCCTTGGGGTCTTCAGTTTGGGGGGACCAAGGAGTTGGAGAGAAATTTGTAATCTTTTTTAGTTTTGTAGTTGTTATTCTTCTTCAAGGTTTAGGATTAGCCATTAAAGTGAAAGAGAGAGGGTTTGTAAGGAGTTGTATTTGGAAGGGTGACAAGATAAATACAAGTACTACTTCTCTTCCTTCTTTCCATTTGCTTGTCTTTGCATTTGCTTTTACATTCTTGCTTTAGTGTATCTGCTTCTCTTTATCTCTTTTCTTTTGTTGTTCTTTTCTTTACCATGTGTAACTAACTCCTCCATAGCATGGCTAACTAACTACTAACCCCCTAATCTTTAACTACTTAATCGATAACCCGCATGAGTCAATAGTGTCAACAAGCCTTGTGCAAACGAGAGCTATGGCATCTTAAGACGAGGGTTCTAACTCTAACTTACCTACAAGTATTTACCTTCTTATATTTCATACTTAAATAGTTTTGATGATCTATAAGTTTTGTACTTTGCTTGATGTTATAAGTTAGAAACTTTCCTTTTAACTTTGCCGATACCATTAGTGCACTCGTGTCTTCCCGTATTCTTGCCTTCTAATGGATCTTGATATGGGAATGTCCGAGTTTTTGCCGTGTAAAGCAAAGTTATAGGAAGAACTTTCACTCGATTTCCACGTGAATAGTTCCATTGCATCAGGGGTAAGCTTGCCTATGATCCATCGTGAGGCACATCTTCAAGAAGTTAGGGATTAGTGGGAGCAATTAGTAGAAGGTTAGCCATGCGTTTTTACAACTAAGAAAAATCCACTTTTACAAACTACCAAAACATTTTCCAACAATCCTTGAAACAACTTGTTTTCACTTTTTAAATTCTTTATTTGGAAACAAAGAACATTCTCCTTTCTTGAACATAAAAGCCGCATCAGGCTTCCATCGCTTTCCCTCCTTGTGGATACGACCCGTATAGCCACTTCGCTACTACGGAATAATCGCAAAAGCAGTAACTTCGACCCACTCTCTTTCTACTTTTCTTGTGCTTGCTTTTTGCCGATCAAATTTTGGCGCCGTTGCCGGGGAGGGAACGGCTTTATTGTTCACTACTAAAGATTGTTCTTTTTCTTTTTGTGTAGGAGAAGTACCAAGGAGCTCACTTTCAAGGAAAGCAAAAGAGGTGGCCAAGGACATTGCGCGAGGATTTATTTGCCCTCGGAAAATTCGTGTAAAAACGAGTTTTTCCGATTGAAGTACTAACCTACTCGTTTGCAGGGTTGCCGAAAGCCGCTAAAAAAAAAATTGCTTTCTAAATTTTTTTTTAGTTTCCTTGAATGCTTCACTCTATGCATGTGTAATAAACTCAACAGAAATCTACTTGTTGCTTAATTGAAAATTGGATTAGACTTTTGCATTTAGGGCACGTGTCTATTTCAATTCATTTCAATTTCTGTTGAAGAGTGCTGGAGACAAGGTACGTGTGCATTCATATAGAATAGGACCAACATTCTGAAGTGATTTACCGCTTTGAGTGTTACCTTGTTGTGAATAAACTGTACACTTGCACAATTGACTTTAAGGGCAAAACCCAAATAAACAAGATAAGGTGGGGATTTCATCACCCTTCCTTAGCCCAAAAACCATCTCCAAGTGCACTCACATTTTCCCAAGCCTTAACTAAAAATCAATAGACGTTGGCCCTAGGGACATCTCGGACTCACTAAGAGATTAACCGAGGTTGGAAATTGTAAGAACTATACTCCTGCAAAATCGGTGTCTAAGGAAAGTGGATTTAGAGGTAAAGCCTCGAAAGCTCCGTGGTTTGGCATAATTAGGCTCGTGCCTCCGCCCGGATACCTCCCCCGAGCTTTGCCCTTTCCTGGCCGATTAACTTGTAGTCGAGTTCCTGCAACAACCTTCCCTGGAGAATCGACCAGTTAGGAGTCGTCTAGGTCCAGGTACCTTAGACTAAGGCTTGTGGTTGTTTTTCTTTCTTTTGTTTGTTTTTAGTTCTTTTTCAATTGTTTGTTGTCTTCACGTTGGTTGTGGTGTGCTGCATGCAAGAGTGGGTGAGAGATCCGTCAACTTCCAGATTAACAAGAAATACTTCTCTACCCGTGCATCCAGAACCAGTGATGGCGTCACTTCAGGATAGATTTTACCCGATCAGAACTTCACTTCCATCTTGCATAAAACTTCCTGAAGCAAACGGCAATAATTTTGAGTTAAAGCCCCAATTCATTAACACTCTTCCCAAATTTCATGGTTTAGAATCAGAGGATGCATACTTCTTTGTTAGGGAATTTGAAGAAGTATGCCTTATGATGCGAATACCCCAGCTAGGAGACGATGTCGTTAGGTTACGTTTTATCTCTTTTTCCCTAAAGGACCTAGCTAAGAAATGGTTGTACAGTTTGGCAGCAGATTCAGTCACGACGCGGGATGATTTCGTCAAGGCTTTCTTGAAGAAATTTTACCCAATTCATAAAACTGCCCTCATTAGGAAGAACATCATGCAATTTAAGCAAGACCCGAGCGAACCATTTTGGAGATACTTTGAGCGATTCAAAGATCTCCTCGCTCAGTGCCCTCATCATGGCGTGGAGAAATGGCGTCAGTGCCAGATTCTCTACGATGGTCTAGATTATCAGACTAAGACCCTGTTAGAAACGATGTGTCAGGGAGGGTTCTTGCAGAAGGATGAGAATCAGGGTTGGGATTTATTTGAGGACTTAGCTGAGAAAATCCTGCAATGGGAGCCAGCCTCTGAGAAACCTAGGAATTCACAATCTATAGCTTCAAGAGGAGGGCTCCTATCCCTAGAATCATCCATAGCTGCCGAGGCTAAGATTGCTACCCTGATGAGAAGGATAGAGGCTCTGGAAACAAAAGAGCCTGCTAGTGTTAACCTGATCAACCCACCACCAATTCACAATCCGGGTTGTTCATATTGTCAGGCACCGAACCATGTCTTTGAAGAGTGCCCTGTTTTCCATGCCCAACAAATGCCACCGGAACACATGAACGCGGCTTACTCACGGCCGCCTCACAACCCCTACTCGCAGACCTACAATCCCGGCTGGAGAAATCACCCAAATTTCTCCTGGGCCCAAAACAATCCTCCCAAGCCTAATTTTTCCAACAACTTTCACCATCCTGCTCCTCCACCACCTTTTCCCAGTCAAGCCCCATCTTCCTCCTCCCAAGGCTCTCTAATGGAAAAGAAAATCAGTAAATTGGAGGAGAGCATAGAGGCTTTCATTAAGTCCCAGGCTGCTTTCATGCAGAACCAGGGACAAACTCTGAATAGTCATTCATAGGCCACATCAAGGTTGGAATTGCAGATGAGCCAGTTAGCTAGCTCCCTAAGTGAAAGACCTAAGGGTACTTTGCCTAGTCAGCCATTAGTTAACCCAAAAACCTCCAACCAAGCATATGAAGTCCAGGATCCATCAATTAACCAGTGTAATGCTGTTCACACACTAAGATCTGGAAAGAAGGTAGACAACCAGGTCTACCAGCAGAAGAGTCCAGTCCATCCTAATCCCACTCAAGCCTCCACCTCTGCTAGTTCCTCCCAATCCGCTCCACAGACATCTGACGAGGACAAAGCTGCTGAACAAGTTCACAAGCTTGTAGCACCCTTTCCCAATAGGCTTAGGAACAATAATAAAAATATGCACATGGAGAAAATGCTAGAGATGTTCAACCAGGTTAAGTTAAATGTGCCACTTCTAGACGCTATCCAACAAGTCCCGGCTTATGCCAAATTTCTGAAGGATATGTGTACTAAGAAGAGAAAGACCAATGTGCCGAAGAAAGTGTTCTTGGCCACTAACATAAGCGAAATTCTGTCTGGTCCCATTCCGGTGAAATACAAGGATCCCGGATGTCCCACCATTTCCTGCACCATAGGACAGATCGAAATCAGTAGAGCGCTTCTTGACCTGGGAGCAAGTATCAACTTGCTACCTCTCTCTGTATACCAGCAACTTGGGTTAGGTGAGCTAAGCCCAACTCGAGTCACTATCCAGCTAGCTGACCGATCTGTGAAGATCCCAAAGGGGAATCACAGATGTTCTCATCCGGGTCGGGGATTTCATTTACCCCGTTGACTTCATTGTGCTTGAGACCCAACCTGTGTCCAATCTTAGGTCTCAAACTCCCGTCATTTTAGGGCACCCATTCCTAGCTACAGCCAATGCCATAATCAACTGTAGGAACGGGTCCATGCGATTAACTTTCGGAGACATGACGAAGGAAGTCAATGTTTTCAATCTTGGAAGACAACCTAGGGATGTCAATGATCAGACATTCGAGGTCAATTCTATTGAAAACCTGACCAGTGAGCATGAGGAATGCATGGAGATAGAAGCTGAGGCAGAGTTTGATCTGGAGGCTGAGGATTTTAATCTAGACCAGATCGTGGATTCAGCAGTGGATTGGGCATCAAGCCCCAGTGTACCCCATCTTAGGATCGAAAGCCCAAAGATTCCCTCCAATGAAACAACACCTTCCCTAGAGTTGAAAGTCCTGCCTGAACATCTCAAGTACGCCTACCTGGGCGGAAAGGACACCTTGCCAGTCATCATAGCATCCCACCTGACTGAGCAACAAGAGGACAGCTTAATGTCTATTCTGGAAAGACATAGGGAAGCCATTGGATGGACAATGAAGGACATCAAGGGAATAAGTCCAGCCATAGTGCAACATAGAATCCATTTAGTTGATGAAGCAACCCCTAGGAGGGACCCACAACGCAGGCTTAACCCTCTCATGCAAGAGGCAGTGAAGGCTGAAATTCTGAAACTATTAGATAATGGGATAATTTATCCCATTTCTGATAGCCAATGGATTAGCCCGGTTCATGCGGTCCCAAAGAAGGCTGGCTTTACGGTAGTAGAAAATGAGGAAAAAGAGTTGGTACAAACAAGACTGCCTACCAAGGTTCGTGTTTGTATCGACTACAGAAAGTTGAATGTTGCTACCCGTAAAGACCACTTCCCGCTACCCTTCATCGACCAAATGCTTGAGCGTTTGGCTGGACATGAGTACTACTGCTTTCTAGATGGGTACTCGGGATACAATCAAATCCCCATTGCTGCAGAAGACCAGGAAAAGACGACATTCACCTGCCCGTTCGGAACCTTTGCTTATAGGCGCATGCCTTTTGGATTGTGCAATGCTCCTGCAACGTTTCAACGGTGCATGCTTAGTTTGTTCTCTGATATGGTGGAACGTTTTCTTGAGATTTTCATGGATGACTTCTCCATCTACGGAGATTCCTTTGATCAATGTCTTCATCACTTAGAGTTAGTGCTACAAAGATGCATTGAGAAGAACCTAACTCTAAACTGGGAAAAATGTCACTTTATGGTGAGACAAGGGATTGTCTTGGGCAATGAGATTTCGAGGAGAGGCATAGAAGTAGATAAGGCTAAGGTAGAAGTGATTGCTAAGCTTCCACCCCCCAAAAGCATCAAGGATATTAGATCCTTTTTAGGGCATGCTGGGTTCTACCGACGGTTCATTAAGGACTTTAGCAAAATTGCGAGGCCCTTAACTAACCTGCTCGCTAAGGACGTGCCCTTTGATTTCAACGATGAATGTTTCAAGTCATGGGGGAAGCTTAAGCAAGAACTGATTTCTGCACCTATCATTTCTGCTCCTAATTGGGCCCAGCCATTCGAAATCATGTGTGATGCATCTGATTCTGCTATTGGCGCTGTTCTAGGACAGAGCATCGATAATAGACAGCACGTGATTTACTATTCGAGTAGGACCTTGAATGACGCCCAACAGAATTATACAACGACTGAGAAGGAATTCTTGGTCGTTGTCTTTGCGTTAGAAAAATTCCGGCCCTACTTGTTAGGTTCGAAAATGGTGATTTTCACGGATCACTCGGCTCTGAAATACCTCATGACCAAGAAGGATGCAAAAGCCCGACTGATTCGGTGGATCCTTTTGCTGCAAGAATTTGACTTAGAAATTCGGGATAAAAGAGGTATAGAAAATGTGGTTGCTGATCATCTTTCACGAATTCTGAATGCACCAACCATCCAAGCTCCGATCAATGAGGATTTCCCAGACGAGCACATCCTAGCCATTTTTAAGGAACCATGGTATGCTGACTTCGTTAATTACCTGGCCATAGGACAATTACCTGCTGACTGGACAAAGCAAGACCAATACCGCTTCTTTGCCCAAGTACGGTACTTCTTCTGGGAAGAACCGTATCTTTTTAAGTATTGTCCAGACCAAATAATTAGACGATGCATACCCGAGGAGGAACAGAGGAGTGTGCTCAGCTTTTGTCATGATCTTGCATGCGGAGGACACTTCGGTCCCCGTAAGACTGCAGAGAAGGTTCTACAAAGTGGGTTCTACTGGCCCACATTGTTCAAGGATTCATATCATTTTGCAAGTCATGTGCAAATTGTCAGAAAATCGGGAAAATTTCTAGAAGAGACATGATGCCCCTGTGAACCCGATCCTTGAAGTTGAAATCTTTGATGTTTGGGGCATCGATTTCATGGGGCCATTCCCCAACTCCTTCGGCAACCAATTCATTTTGGTTGCTGTAGATTATGTCTCTAAGTGGGTAGAAGCTGTGCCAACCAAGACGAATGACAACAAAGTGGTTGTCAAATTTCTCAAAGAAAACATCTTTTCCCGGTTTGGCACCCCTAGAGCGATAATTAGTGATAATGGATCGCATTTCTGCAACAGAGTTTTTGAAGCTCTGATGCGAAAATATTCCATCAATCACAAGTTATCGACCCCGTATCATCCCCAGACAAATGGGCAGGTTGAAGTCACCAACCGACAGATCAAGCTCATTCTGGAAAAGACTGTCGGACAGAACCGAAAGGATTGGTCAGTTAAGCTCAATGATGCATTGTGGGCTTACCGCACCGCATTTAAGACAGTTCTGGGGATGTCTCCTTATAGAATCGTGTTTGGCAAAGCCTGTCATCTGCCAGTAGAGTTAGAACACCGGGCCCTCTGGGCAATTAAGCAACTCAACTTTGATTTGACCAAGGCCGGTGAACTTAGGAAACTGCAGATTTCAGAATTAGAGGAGATACAGAATGAAGCTTATGAGAATGCACGAATCACCAAGAGCAGGACCAAACTTTTCATAACCAAAACATAACCCGGAAAACCTTTGCATCGGGAGATAGGGTTCTGCTGTACAACTCTAGGCTTCATATTTTCGCGGGGAAGCTGAAAACTCGTTGGTCGGGACCGTTCATTGTGCGCACTGTTTTCCCACGCGGTGCCGTGCTTATTGCAGATCCTAAAAATAACACGGAATTTAAAGTGAATGGGCAAAGACTGAAGCCCTTCTTGACCACTGAGCCGATGATTCCAGATGATAGTGTGCTGACTCTTTTTGCCCCATCATACACCTAACCACCATAAACAACTATAAAAAAAAAAGAAAAACAAAAAAAATGTTTATATGTACATTCTTTTTGACATTTCTTTAGCCTATTCGCACTTGGCCGGCCCGAGTCCACGAAGACGGTGACATCATTTCTTCCCCCTATGTATTGTATTTGCATTTCCATATGCATTCATTGAGGACAATGCATTAGATAGGTGTGGGGGGTGCTAACACTTTTTCTTTTTCCTTCCTTCTTTCAAAAAAATAAAATAAAAACTCAAGATTGAAAAGAAATTTCATACTCTTTATAAAAATACCAAAAGATTGTAGGAATTATGGGAACCTTAGTAATAAATCTTTATTTTTGCCTAAATAAACAAGAAAGAATGGTTTGACTAAAAAGATAGGAGGGATAAGGAAAATAATTCATACCTTTTATTTAGCCTTAGTAGAATATGCATAATTCACACACACATGCTTGGGATTTAGAGACACAACTCTTAAAAAAAAAAGGCTGAATAATTGTGCCTCAAGAAGCATGATTACTCACGCCAAAAAAAAAAAAAAACAAAGCTGGATAATTGTGCCTCAAGAAGCATGATTACTCACGCCAAAAAAAATAATTTTTATAAATAAATCTTGATTTCGTGGCCTACTCCACTTGCATATTTGACCTGAAGGGTGTTTTTTTTCACCTGGTGCCCTAAGACCATCTGGTTTGGGAGTCATCGGTTTGATATGTGCTACATAAGTGAAGTAGAAAGCCTAATGGAACCAGGAATAATAAGTAAATATTAATAAAATAATATTCGAAGTTGAGTTGAAAAATCCCAAGCATATCACACTTACACAGTATGCATATCTATCTAAAGCAAAATAAAAGAATGAGTTAGAAGTACAAGATCCTTTCTAAATTTAAAGAAAAACCATAGTTTCTTCTTTTATGAAGGCTAAATATAAGAGGACTTATGAGGGTTAAACCTAATTCCTACATCATTCGGTAATGTTTATTTAGATGATCGAAAGTTCTTTTTCATATATATATATATATATATATATTCTTTCTGAAACAGCTAACTTCTTTACTTACTGGATTTTGTGGGTGCAATCCGCTGAAAACCCTCAGGAGACAACACTCATCCTCTAGGGGAAACTTAGAGGTTTAAAGGCTTGTTGCACATGCTCAGTGCAATCGCGTTACCTGCGAAAGTGGTATAATAATTTTCTTATTTTGTTTTGCTTGAGACGAGCAAAAAGATAAGTGTGGGGGTGTGATTAGTCTCTAATTTTGCATAATTTTCATCACATTCTCATATTTATTTCATGTAAAAGTCTACTAATAAATCTTTGCTTGCTTGATCCTAGGTTCATGGTGGGTAAATGAAGAAGAAGGTCTAAATCACCATTATTTGTTGATTAAAGGCTTAAAAGATAGCTATTGACCTAGAGAGCTGACTCTGTCAAAATCAGGAGCGTTAGCCAACAGGGGGACAACAGCGCAGCACGCAGCAGGCGGCGCCGCACGTGCCGCCCAAGGAAAGCCGCGGAAACGCGGCATTTTGCTGCGAAAACGCGGCCAAACCAGAAACCAAGAGATCCAGCCGACAGGGGGACAACCAGGCGGCGTGCAGCGGGCGGCGCTGCGCAAGCCGCCAAAGTATTGCCGCGGAAACGCGGCATATGCCGCGTTTCCGCGGCCATGTGGGCGCGCGGCGGGGGACAACCAGGCGGCGCGCGGAGGCGGCGCTACGCGCGCGCCAAAGTAATGCTACGGAAACGCGGCCATTGTCGTGTTTCTGAGGCAATGTGGGCGCGCATGCGCTCACGTTTTGGGCCACGTGCTGTTCACGTGGCCCCCTTTCCCCTGGTGCCTATAAATACCCCCTTGGGGTCTTTAGTTTGGGGGGACCAAGGAGTTGGAGAGAAATTTGTAATCTTTTTAGGTTTTGTAGTTGTTGTTCTTCTTCTAGGTTTAGGATTAGCCATTAAAGTGAAAGAGAGAGAGTTTGTAAGGAGTTGTATTTGGAAGGGTGACAAGATAAATACAAGTACTACTTCTCTTCTTCTTTCCATTTACTTGTCTTTGCATTTGCTTTTACATTCTTGCTTTAGTGTATCCCTTCTCTTTATCTCTTTTCTTTTGTTGTTCTTTTCTTTACCATGTGTAACTAACTCCTCTATAGCATGGCTAACTAACTACTAACCTCCTAATCTTTAACTACTTAATCGATAACCCGCATGAGTCAATAGTGTCAACAAGCCTTGTGCAAACGAGAGCTATGGCATCTTAAGACGAGGGTTCTAACTCTAACTTACCTACAAGTATTTACCTTCTTATATTTCATACTTAAATAGTTTTGATGATCTATAAGTTTTGTACTTTGCTTGTTGTTGTAAGTTAGAAACTTTCCTTTTAACTTTGCCGATACCATTAGTGCACTCGTGTCTTCCCGTATTCTTGCCTTCTAATGGATCTTGATATGGGAATGTCCGAGTTTTTGCCGTGTAAAGCAAAGTTATAGGAAGAACTTTCACTCGATTTCCACGTGAATAGTTCCATTGCATCAGGGATAAGCTTGCCTATGATCCATCGTGAGGCACATCTTCAAGAAGTTAGGGATTAGTGGGAGCAATTAGTAGAAGGTTAGCCATGCATTTTTACAACTAAGAAAAATCCACTTTTACAAACTACCAAAACATTTTCCAGCAATCCTTGAAACAACTTGTTTTAACTTTTTAAATTCTTTATTTGGAAACAAAGAACATTCTCCTTTCTTGAACATAAAAGCCGCATCAAGCTTCCATCGCTTTCCCTCCTTTTGGATACGACCCGTATAGCCACTTCGCTACTACGGAAGAATCGCAAAAGCAGTAACTTCGACCCACTCTCTTTCTACTTTTCTTGTGCTTGCTTTTTGCCGATCATATACCCAGATGGACGGACCAGAGGAGGCCACGCGAGAAAACGCGTGGCCAGAAGCCACACTATAGCCGCGTTTTCACTGGTCTTTGGATGAGACTGGCGATGTGTTTTCGTGGGGGAGTTGTACCGGGACTCTAACTCCTATATCTCCTATAAATACCCCTGCAGAGCAACAGAGAGGGGGCATCAAAAAATGAGCAAGTAGAGAATAGAACTTAGGCTAATTTGTAGTTTGTAACTTAGGTTTTTTTATGTAATTTTTACTTTCCTTTATGTAACTGAGAGGAGAAATGAGTTTCATGGAGGAAGGAGATCAAGCTTGTACTAAGGGTGACACCGGTGTAAGTAAGTCTTTTCTTTCATTGTTATTAGAATTGAATCAAAGTTTCTTTTTCTTCTTTACTCTTGTTTTCGTTTACTTTCCTCTGATGTGTTTGTAATCCAAGTGAATTCGATAGCCTCGAGACTGCTTCGCCGTTGCAAGTGCCCTTGATGGCCTATGGTAATGAATAACCATTCTTGTTAGTTTAGCTCGCCCTTTTATTCGTAGTGTAGATCGAGAATGGGGAAGATCCTATACGCCATGCTTGATTGCCTTCAAAGACAAGGTAAGTCGTCGCAATGGATCCAAGGTATATGAGCACTGAAGAGGTAAGTAATTTTTAGGTTATCTTTCTTTTCTTTTATTCTTTAGTTTCAATATCACAAGCTCCAACCATCTTTATCACTCTTTTCAATTTCTTTGTATATAATCTATTTTTCATTTTTCCATCTTCTTAATCTACCATCTTCTTCCTAATTTAACTTTAACTCACATTTTCCTTTTTTCTTTTAAAGAACTAAAGAAGAACTTTAACCATACTTTGTAGCCTAAAAGAAAACTTACTAAAAAAGCTTCCATCGCTAGTCCCTCCTTGTGGATCACGACCAGCATAGCCACTTGCTATCGCGGTAGAATTGAGTAACTTGCACATCTCTATTTTAAAGTTTTGAAATTCTATATTTTGTGTGCAGGTAAAATCTCAATCAAATTTTGGCGCCGTTGCCGGGGAGGGAACGGTATACATTATTTTCTAACTAAATTCTTCTCTGTTTGTGTGAAAATTATAAAAAAAAATATTCCCCATGGTCTATCTAAATTCATTTGGTTACAATTCATTTGATAGGTCAAAATCACCTTTCCAACAACCATTTTCACATACGCCTTTTTCCAAACCTATAGAAGAACAATCTGATTGGGAAAATAAGATAAAAATCTTAGAATATTTCAAGCGACGAATTCATATTTTGGAAGACTCACGATCCATTCAAAGGTCTCAAATCCTAAATCCATACATAATTCAAAACCAAAATGATTACATCTATTATCTCGATAGGTTAGAAGCACAACTGGATCGTTTGGAAAACATTGAAAATGTTAGGACTGAGGAAACTCTACTTAACACCTTTTGACCATCTTTGATTCACCCAGCCCTTTTGACGAGACCAACGAATCATGGTGTCTTGAAGACCTTGATCAAGATTCAATTTCATCGCACCAACGTGAACTTGATCAATCCCAACCCTTGGACAAATTGGTAAGTTTTAACTTCAATGAGATTGAACTTGATTGTGAATACGAACCCGATCCTCAACTCTGTGATTTAATTTCAAACTTTGAATTTATGTTGACTCCGGTGTCTTTACCCAAGTTGGATCCGATTTCTGAGCCAACATTAATTCTAGTACCTATATATTATGAAATTGGATCACCTATTTTGGATAGTCACGTTCGTTTAATGGATCATAAATATGAGCTTAAATTCTTTGATTTGGAGACCACTTTTGAACCAAACCCGACTCTCGAAGCTAAATTTAATTTTCCTGAGCCGGTATTAGTTCCCAATCTTATCATTTTTAAGTCCAAATCAATTCCTTCATCAAACAAATTATATTGTTGGACTAAGGTGTAAACAATGATGACCCTGAGAAAGAGGTAATAAAAGGTGGGTTCCTTGATGATCCACAATATTTAGATTGGATAGCAATGCTTGGCCCAATCCGGCCACCACCGGAACCACCACCTTGACGTCGCATTTTGCCTTCCCTTTCTTCTTTTTCATGCATACATGCATTCATTCATACATTGAGGACAATGCATGAGATTAGTGTGGGGGAGGGTTTATTAACATACTAACATAGGTAGATGCTAACAAATTTTTTTAAAAAAAACTTTTTGAAAAAGAAAATAATATTTTGATTTATTTCTGTAAGTAATTAAGTTAATTTTAAGGAATAGGAAAATCATAATTAGGATTTCTTAACACTTGGTCAAAATAAGAGTATTTGTTCTATTTTTAGATTTAGGAGGAAAAATTGAAAAAGTAATTTTAGTCTTGATATCTTTACCTTGATGAATTATGCATGCTTTATACATTTACACACTTGGGATTCAAAACAAAGACTCTTGTGTCTTAGAAAAATATATATATAAAATAAACAAATCTAATTATTGATTAGCTAGGTACTTTGGCTTAAGAAAACCTCGGTACTTACGTGAAAGGTAATTAGATAAGTTTGAAAAAAAAAATATAAATATATTATATGTATTAACACATCTAATAATCAATTAGTTAGGTATTAGGGCCTCAAGAAGCCTTATTACTTACACAAAAGAAAATTAGATGAGTTATACATATTTAAAAAAAAGAAAAGAAAAAAAAAGAAAAAAAGAAGTGCTTAAAGGGCAACGAAGTGGTAATACTTCGAACTTCTGTAAAAAAAAAATTATATATATTAATATACAAGGTATAAGAGTTGAATTTTAAGAATCCTAAGTAAAAAAAATTCGCATTCACAAAGGTGCATATGACTTAGGGTAAAATAAAAGACTAAGTGAGTTTCAGTTTTAATCCTAACCTAAATTGATGATAAATATTTACATCGAGACTAAGTATAGGAATGAATAATTTGGTAATCCTAAGACTTATAGATTACTTGATTTCCTCAAAGATACTTCAAATATTTTCTCTCTTTCAAAATAGTATTTCGAAAATACTAACATTTTATTTTTCTTTCTTTATGAATTTTGTGGGTGTAACTCACTGAAAACCCTCACGAGACAACACTCGTCCTCTAGGGTAACCTAGAGGTTTAACGGCTTGTTGCACGTGCTAAGTACAATCGTGATTCCTACGAAAGTAAGTTAGATTAGATTAAATTAGTTTCTAACATTTAGTTTTGCTCGAGAACGATCAAAAGATAAGCGTGGGGGTGTGATTGTACTGCAAAATTGCATTTTTATCATCACTTTTACACATATATCCTTTATCATTCCTTTATTAATTAATGCTATTAACACCTTTTTTGATTATGGTGTGTAGTTACTTAAATGAGAGGATAAAGATACAAGAAGCTTCATTTTATCCCTAATCTTATCTAAATTTGGATTTTAAATTAAATTGAATCTAAAGGAGGAAAGGATTAATCTTCATCTCCTATTCAAGTTCAAATTCAGAAGATAAAGTTCTAAAAGATGAAGGGGATAAAGCTAATCCTAAAAGGAAAAAGGAGGATAATTCAAATTAAATGGAGTTCAAAATCAATTCAGACTCGGATTCAGACTGTACACGTTTTAGTATTCTGATCATAACTTTTCCTACAGATATTCAAATCTGATGATTCAAGATGCTATAGAAACAAGACGTGAAGGACTATAATTCTTCTATTTATCATAATGTCAAATTCAGCCGTCTGATGAGTCATATTCAGCAAACAACATGCCAACTTACTGCAGGACTGAATTCCTTATTGAATTATGAAACCTTCTAATTTGTATCCTATTGTGATTAGATTTGAGGCCTATTTAAAGAGCTGAAATCTCTCATTATGTGGCATCTCCACATCAGAGATCATAGCTTAGGATTTTTCTTTTAGTCTCTTCTCCAAATTTCTTTGTATTTAGTTCTATTTGTGAGAAGGAGAAGCCATTGTAATTCGAGGTGACAGATCAATACAAGGTGCTTTCTTTTTTTTCATATCTCTTTTATTATTTATTTTATTTTTACGTTTTCTTATTTTTTTTTTCTTACTTTCTTTTATGAGTAGCTAGATTTTTCTCATGGCTTGCTAAGACGTCACCACCATCACATCTAATGTCTAGTAGATAAGCAAATTAGATCATATACATGCCTACTCCAATCTTTATTCTCGAAGACTCATTAGGATAAGCAACTAGTTTAAACACTTTTTTATTGTTCTTCTTAATCTATACTTGATAAATATCTTGATATTTTAATGTTCAACTTTAATAAGTGTTAGGGTTAAAGATTTGCTTGTACTTTCTAATGATCTTTCTTACTTTATACTTGACTGACAATCTTGATATTGTAATGTTACATCTTGGTTAGTGCTATTTCAACCCGTATCCTAGTTTTCCTCCTATGTATCTTACTTGATTTTTAGGTAGAATATCATGTTTAGGATTTAAAGTGAAGTAATTATCTATCTAGCAATAGCATGTATGGTGGTTGATTATTAGTAAGCTGTAAACCTTTCTTTTAATTTGTTTCTTTATCCACATACAATCCATCCCCTCTTTTCCACATTCTTTAAACAGAGAAGATAAAAAGAAGACAATATTACCGAAAAGCTTTCATCGCATCTCTCCCTGAGGTTCGACCCGTTTAGCTCTTGCTATAGCGGTTAAATTGTAAAATTCAGAGTTAAAACCAATCAAATACACTTTTCATATTCTCTATACTCTGTTTTGAGCAATCAAAATTTTGGCACCGTTGCCAGGGAGGGACGGTAAGTTAATCTCTTTAAAAGTTCACATTTTGGTTAACTTTCTTCTTGTTTTTTGTACAGATTTAACAACAAGGAATATCTGTTGCAGTGGACATATAAGTGGCCTTGGACTCTGCTCAAGAAAGCAGAGCCAAGAAGCCCTCAGATTTGCTACAGTCCTGTGGCAAACTGAGTGAACTACTAACCTGTATTTTTTACAGGTTGGCTGAATTGCATAGTTAAATATCTGTAGCATATATTTCCTTGTTTGACTCACTGTATATATGTTTCTAACACAACAGTAAAAAGTTGATTGTAAATGTTAAAAATTATTTAGACTTTGCATTTAGGCACGTGTCTATTTCATTTCATTTTCTATTTACTGTTGAAGAGTGCTGGAGCCAAGGTATGTGTGCATAGCATTTAGTATAAGGTTCATTCTTGTATGAAAAATTGCTTGAATGTTACTTTTTCTATATACTTGTACACTGCACTAAATTGATTTAAGGGCTTGTCCTATAAACAAGATAAGGTGGGGAAGTCATTACCCTCCCTTAGCCCACAAACAATCTCCTCACTCACTAACCCAAGCCTAACTAAAATGAGTAGACGTTGGCCCTAGGGACATCTCGGACTTAATTAGGAGATTATCCTAAGGGGGAAAGGTGTTGGAATTTGACTCCTGCCAAATCAGTGTCTAGGAAGGGGATTAAGGGCCGAAAGCCCGAAGGTTGGTGGTTACTTAATTAAGGAACGTCATTGACGGATAACCTCCCACCAATCTTGCCCTGACCTGGTGATTAGCTTGTGGTCAAAGTCCGCATTATACCTCACGTGGACAGTCTAACCAGTTAGGAGTCGTCTAGGTCATAGCTCTACCCTAACTTAGTTTAGAATTTTTTTTTCCTTTGTTTGCTTATTTGTTTCTTTGTTTGTGTTTTATTGTGTGATATGACTTATAACAACAATTTTTTCAATTTTAATGGTAATCCATATTACACACCAACCTCTTTTTTAGATATTACCAACCCGGCATATCATAACTTTAACCAACCTAGTGTGCCGGAGTGGTCTTATCCGAATGAATATAACCCATGCCCCCCATCTTATGACCATAATTTCCACAACAATTTCAACTCTTCACAGAGTCCATGGGGATTCGCCTCCCCCGAGTCCAATTTTCAACCAACTTGTCCTCCCTATCCACCTTGTCCACAATATTTCCAAGATTCATACTCAGTTCCACCAGTTCAAAATAGAAAACCATCAATCTTGGAAATGATGGAAATGAGTATGCATGAGTCCGAGCAACAATCACGAAATAGAAAACCATCAATCTTGGACATGATGATGCGTGAGTCTAAGCAACAATCACAGAATCTGACCGACTCACCATTTCACCACGAATTTCATAACAACACTTCATCTTTTCAAGTCCAATCACAACAAAACGATGAACCAATTGACTATGAAAAGATGCTTGAAGCCATGACTCAGGCTAGAATCGCTCGTGATCATGACATAGATATGATGGTTCAAACTTTACGTTCTCACCGTTTGACCATTTCTGATGTCGCTAATCATTCTGTTAGAGCCAAAGAGTCACGTTGCTTTGGAAAACAAGATTCTATTTCAGTACAATCATTTGAACTTGTCCAAACTCCAAATTTTGAAAATGACATTGACAGTTTGGTAAGTTATTCATTTCCTGAAATAGAACTTGAGAATGACTATGATCCTGACCCTCAACTTGGTTATTCAATTCTACTTCCTGATTCAATAATGACTCCGGTGTCTTCACCTGATTTCAATTTTCTCGAGTCAACATTGGATCCTGTGCCAATTCATAATGAAATTGAATCACCCATCATTGATGATCATCATATTGAACTTGACCAATTTCATACTTTTGAAAGTCCTATTGACAAATTGGCCAGTTCTCATTTTTATGAAATTGAACTCAATGAAAAATGTGACCTATATTCTCAAATTTGTGATCCAGTTAAAATTGTCGAATCAATATTGACTCCTGTTTTGTTACCCGATTTGAGTAATATTTTAGAGACAGTTTTGATTCCCACACCTGTCATTCTTGAACTTGAATCACCAATATTAAGTCACATTCCATTGTGGGAAAATGATTGTGGACTTGAGTTTCAACTTCTTGATTTGGACCCACCTCCTGAACCAATCTCGGCTCCTGAACCTTTACTTGACTTAAGTCACTTTCCTGAGTCGGTATTAGTTCCCATACTTTCTCAGTCCAAGTCAATCATTCTATCTTTAGACACTCCATTTTGGGACAAGGCGGTTGACAAAATTGACTTGAAAATAATTATGAAATTTGAAAATTAGATGGGGTGGAATTTTTAATAAAAAATGTTCATACATACATCATTTTAGTGGGTTATACAAGAGAGATTTCTGGTGGGTTCCTCCGAATTCCACAAAAATTCGATTGGGCCGCATTTCGTGGACCAATCAGACCACCACCGGAACCACCACCTTAAGGTAATATTTTCCTTCCCTTTCTTCTTTTTCATGCATACATGCATTCATTCATACATTGAGGACAATGCATGAGATAGGTGTGGGGGAGGATTTACTAACATACTAACATAGTTAGATACTAACAAAAAAAAATTAAAAAAAAACATAGTTAGATACTAACTAAAAAAAATTTAAAAATATTTTTTTTTTGAAAAAGAGAACAATATTTGACTTATCTTTTGAAAGAAATCTAAGTTAATCTTAAAAATTAGGAAAATCATGATTAGGATTTCCAAAAAAAACTTGGTCAAAATAAAATAAATTGTTGGATTTTTTAGGTATAGGAGGAAAAATTGAATAATTAATTAGTCTTAATTTTTACCTTAATGAAATGTGCATACCTAATACACGTTCACATCTAGGATTCTAAGACAAAGACTCTTGTGCCTTATAAAAATATATATAATAATATAAATAAAAATAAAAAACAAAAAAATTCACTAATTAAGCTGGATACACGTGCCTCAATAAGTACAAGTATTCACGGCTAAAGGTAATTTTATAAATAAAGTTCTTAGTTTTGTGGCCTAGTTCACTCGAGTCCTTAAGTCCGTGGGGTGTTTTCTCACCCGGTGCCCTAAAGCCGACCGGTTTGAGAGCCACCGACTTTAGGTTCGCTACATGGGTGGATTAGAAAGCCTAAGAAAACCAGGATATATTATTTATATATGTACTAACACATCTAATAGTCAATTAGTTAGGTATGAGGGTCTCAAGAAGCCTTGATACTTACACAAAAGAAAATTAGATGAGTTATACATATGAAAAAAAAAAAAGAAGAAGAGAAAATAATAATAAAAAGGCATGAGATTCCAAGTTAAAGAATTCCTAGTAAAGATTTACAAGGATGCATATGACTTAGGGTAACGAAAGAGACTATATAAAAATTCAATTTTAATCCTTATTTAAATTGATAACAAATTGTTGTATAAAGACTTAGTTCAAGAATGAATAAAAATGATAATCCTAAAGCTTATAGATTACTTAGTTTCTTTAATTATATTTCAAATATTTCTTTCCTTTTTCAAAATAATATAAATAAATAATTAAATCTCTAACATTTTCCTTTTATGGATTTTGTGGGTGTAATCCGCTGAAAACCCTCACGAGACAACACTCGTCCTCTAGGGTAACCTAGAGGTTTAACGGCTTGTTGCACGTGCTAAGTGCAATCGTGATTCCTACGAAAGTGAGTTAGGATAGATTAATTTTTCTTTTCTTTTTCTCTTTCTTTTTGATTTTTACTCGAGGACGAGCAAAAAGATAAGTGTGGGGGTGTGATAGGTAGTAAAAAGTGCATATTTATCACCACATTCACTATCATATTTCCCTATTTATTCTTTTAATTATGCACTATTACTAATATTTTATTATTTAATGTGTGCAGGCCTTGAGTAATTAAAAAATAAAGAAATAAAGCCTGAATGAAGCCCAAAAGCCCAGAAAGCCCATGCAAAAAATTATAGTAATTTAGAAGTCTCTATATTATCTAACCTAATCTAAACTTGGATTTTAATTCTTTATTTAAAATCTAAGGGAGGAAAAGGGAGGATAAGATAGAACTCCTAATTGCTAAAAGAAGAGGAAAAGGATAAGATGAGATGGACTTCTACTCAACTCTGGTTGCTTGCAAGACAAGGCTAAAGATAAAAGAAGAAGAGTTTGAAGATAAAAATCATTTTAAAATAAATTAGATTTATGATAACTTGCTTCCCAAATTATCCCAAAATCTCAAGATAAAGAGTCGGTATGCAGAATCTAGAAGGATATACCAGATGGACGGACTAGAGGAGGCCACGTGAGAAAACGCATGGCCAGAAGCCACACTATAGCCGCGAAAACACGGCCATAGCCGCGTTTCCGCGGGTCTTTGGATGAGACTGGCGATGTGTTTTCGTGGGGGAGTTGTACCGGGACTCTAACTCCTATATCTCCTATAAATACCCCGCAGAGCAACAGAGAGGGGGCATCAAAAAATGAGCAAGTAGAGAATAGAACTTAGGCTAATTTGTAGTTTGTAACTTAGGTTTATTTTATGTAATTTTTACTTTCCTTTATGTAACTGAGAGGAGAAACGAGTTTCATGGAGGAAGAAGATCAAGCTTGTACTAAGGGTGACACCGGTGTAAGCAAGTCTTTTCTTTCATTGTTATTAGAATCGAATCAAAGTTTCTTTTCTTCTTTACTCTTGTTTTCGTTTACTTTTCTCTGATGTGTTTGTAATCCAAGTGAATTCGATAGCCTCGAGACTGCTTCGCCGTTGCAAGTGCCCTTGATGGCCTATGGTGATGAATAACCATTCTTTGTTAGTTTAGCTCGCCCTTTTATTCGTAGTGTAGATCGAGAATGGGGAAGATCCTATACGCCATGCTTGATTGCCTTCAAAGACAAGGTAAGTCGTCGCAATGGATCTAAGGTATATGAGCATTGAAGAGGTAAGTAATTTTTAGGTTATCTTTCTTTTCTTTTATTCTTTAGTTTCAATATCACATGCTCCAACTATCTTTATCACTCTTTCAATTCTTTGTATATAATCTATTTTTCATTTTCCATCTTCTTAGTCTACCATCTTCTTCCTAATTTAACTTTAACTCACATTTTCCTTTTTCTTTTAAAGAACTAAAGAAGAACTTTAACCATACTTTGTAGCCTAAAAGAAAACTTACTAAAAAAGCTTCCATCGCTAGTCCCTCCTTGTGGATCACGACCCGCATAGCCACTTGCTATCGCGGTAGAATTGAGTAACTTGCACATCTCTATTTAAAGATTTGAAATTCTGTATTTTGTGTGATGGTAAAATCTCAATCAACTTGACCACCTATTAGTAGACTTGACCCTTCCTATTAGCAGACTTGACACTTCCTATTAGTCGACTTGACCCCTCTTGTTTGTTGGCCCAAGGTTACAATCACCCATGATTAGTGTATTTTGATGATTACAAAACATATTAGTTATTTGTACTAATAACCATTGTTGTTTAAGTATGTTTCAGGTGTCTATTCATTCTAGAAGTCTTCTCTCACAAATACAAGGATTTGGACTCAAGTCAACTCCAATGGGCTCAAGGAACAAGTGTTGAAGATCATCTGAAGAAGCCTATTGAAGATCTTGAAGTCCTTAGAAACATTATAAGAAATAGAATGTTAAAGTTTGAGTATATGAAATTTGGCTCTAGGATTTGCACACACACTTGTTTCATATATTTCCTATGTTTTGAAAATGGTTATTTCTAAGTTTTATGCCTTAGTTTATATATACATGCACCAAAAGCTTTATATCTTGAAAATCTTGTTTAAAACATGTGTATAAACTATTTTCTGCATAATACTTAGCTATATGTATTTTAAAATATTTCTCAAAATTTTTCTAACTCAAAACCAGCCCAGTTTTCTGTTTCAGGCAACTCCGGCCGACCGGCCCGGTCGACCGGCGATGTGTCTGGACATGCACTGTTTGTGCATGTCTGTCGGTCGACCGGACCGGTCGACCGACGGAGAGCAAATTGCTCACAGGTTTTTTCGGCCGACCGGACCGGTCGACCGGAAGAAGGAAACTGTGTTTCCTCTTTTGGGACGGTCGACCGGACCGGTCGACCGAGAGCCAACGGCTCTTTGCAGCTGGGCTTGCGGTCGACCGGACCGGTTCGACCGCCAAGCCTGCTGTAGCCTAACGGCTCTTTCCTCTTTGGGCTATTCTGAAAAACTGTTTCTTTTTCTGCTTTAACAGATTTTTGGAGAGTTGTTGGGGAGCTTTTGCAGGTCAAATTAGGTGTAAAGAAATTGTTTTTAACCTATTTTCTAACCCTATAAATAGAGGAGAAGTCTCTCTTGCACATTACTTTGAAAAATCCTCAAGTTTGTGTTGTTTTCAAGAAAAGAAAAGAGTTTAAAGCTTTCATTCCAATTCTTTTTGAGCTTGTTTTTCAGTTGTGTTAGATTACTAATATCACTCTACAACTGAAGTTTTTCTCACTACACTTCATAGAGCCAAAAATCCTATACTCATTCTATAGTGAAGTTGTAATAGAAGTGAGAGTGTTTGTAAAAGAGATTGAGAAAAAGTGTAGTGATCTTGTGTGATCACTTTGTTCTTGTAATCCTTTCCTTGTGGAGCAACCTCTTCGGTAGAGGTCCTTTGTACTCGGTGGAGCTCGGTGCTCGGTCTTCGGTAGACCAAATTGTAAAGGCGTCCTCGGTGGATAGTGGAAACCCTTCACGGAGGTGAAGGCGGGGAGTAGAGCGGTGGCTCGAACCTCGAAACAAATATTTGTGTTTGCGATTGCCTTTGCGTCCAATTCTTGCTTTAAATTCCTCTAACACTTTATTGCTCTTTATTACTTGCTTGTGATCTTGTATCTTCCTTGTGCTTTTTAATTCAAGCTTGTAATTCTTGTGATATATTGTGTGCATCTCATTTCTCATCATCATACTTTGCCTTGATCAATCATATCTCAATACAACAAGGTTGCATTGCGCACCTCTAACCCATATCTAGGGGAATTGGGAGGAAGGAGTTCAGAACCTCGCAAGGGGTATTCGGCTCTTAGTCTTGTTTTTGAGAGATTGTTACATCATTCATCATACTTAGTTTAAAAAGATCATTAGATTAGCAATTACACCTATTCACCCCCCCTCTAGGTGTTTTCAATTGGTATCAGAGCTTGGACTCTAGGATTTGGTTTAACAACCTTAGAGAAGATCCTAATTTGCTAATCATTTCATTCATATTCATATAGTAAAAATGGCCGATGGAATTAAGACCCCTCCTAAGTTTGATGGACTTAACTTTCCCATATGGAAAGTTAAGATGACCGTGTTTTTGCAATCTCTAGGTAGCCGAGTTGCAAAAGCCGTGACTAAGTCCTTTAGTGTACCCCCCCGGTGACGAATCCACTTGGTCCGAAATAGAGACTAAGGAATTCGATGCCAATGCCAAAGCTCACTATGCACTTCTTCAAGCCCTTAATGATGATGATATTTCTAGGGTTATCCATTGCAAATCCGCATATGAAATTTGGTCACACTTGATAGTCACTCATGAGGGGACCTCACAAGTAAAGAAGGCTAAGATTGACCTTCTTCGGTCCCAATATGAAACATTTAGCATGCAAGATAATGAAACCATAGATGATATGGTTACAAGATTTACCAAGATTACTAATGGACTCTCTTCTTTAGGTGAAGATATCATCAATGATCAAAGAGTAAGGAAGATCATCCGAGCCCTTCCTCCTTCATGGGAAGTTAAAGCAACAACCTTGAAGGAACTCAACGACAATGAAGAGATGGAGCTTATAGGTCTCATTGGGAACCTCAAAACCCATGAGATGGAAAGGAAAGCAAGGGAGGATATGGCTCCCTCCAAGAAGAAGACGATCGCCTTCAAGAGTCATGCCATACACTCCGATGAAGACGATGAGGAAGAAGATGATGAAGAGCTCTCACTCCTTGTAAAGAACGTCCGGAGGATGTACAACAAGGCGAAGTACCAAGGTAGAAGAAGATGGCAAGGAGGCAAAGAAGAAAGGAAGATTGTGTGCTTCAATTGCCAAAGACTGGGACACATTGTTGCGGAGTGTCCGGACAAAGCTAAGCCCTCCACTTCAAAGAAGCCTTACAAGAAGAAGGTTATGAAGGCAACTTGGGATTCGGAGGCCGAATCCGAAGAAGAGATCGACACCGCCAACATGTGCTTCATGGCCAATGAAAGCACAAGCAAGGTAACCCCTTCCACCCCTTTGATGATGAACTCTCCATGGATGAACTAGGAGAAGCTTTTGTTGAGTTGTCACAAAATTATGATTTCTTAAAGAAAAAGTATTTAAAAATGAAAAAGGAAAATGAATCTTTAAGTCATCAAGTTTTTACTCTTACAAAAGAAAAGGATGATTTGGTTTCCACCTTGGCCACTACTAAAAATGATTTTGAAAAATATAAGATTTCTTGCAAAGGTAAGGCCCCACTAATTGATTCTAATGAAGTTTCTATGCTTAAGGAAAGATTAGACTCATTAAGTGTTGTTTTGAAAAATTGTGAATTTAACAAGAAGAAAATTGAGGCTATGTTTCCTAAGAAACAAGCCCCAAAGAAAAATGCTCATGCTCATGTTCATGTTCATGATACACAACCTAAACAACATGGCAAAACCCAAAACATGCTCACACTACACATACACATCATGCATTCATGTATGGTAGAGTGTTCTCATGTTCACATTGTGGACGGAAAGGGCACTTAGCCAATTTTTGCTATGATAGATTAAACGTATCACGTCATAATGTTTGGGTTCGAGGCACTAACTTTCAAGGACCCAAGAAAGTTTGGGTACCAAAATCAACAATTATGTTAAATGATGTAGGTACTTTCCAAAGCCCAACGACGTAGAGGATTATGGTATCTTGATAGCGGTTGCTCAAGGCACATGACTTGGGACATCAACAACTTTGCAACCCTATCAAGATACCATGAAGGTGGCACCGTCACCTTCGGAGATGACGCCAAGGGTAAAATCATCGGTATTGGTAATGTAAAACTTGGCACCTCTCCTTTAATTGAAAATGTAGTTTTAGTTGATGGCCTCAAGCATAATCTCTTGAGTGTTAGTCAACTTTGTGATAAAGGTTTTGATGTTGTTTTTGATAATGTTGCTTGTAAAGTAATTGATAGAACTTCTAATGTTTGTGTATTTTCCGATTTCGTGAAAGTAATGTTTATATGATTGATATGTTGAATATGTCTTGTAATATTACTTGTTTGAAAGCCTCGATGATGACTCTTGGTTGTGGCATAGGAGATTAGGCCATATTTCTTTTGACCATATTTCTAGATTAAATACAAAGGAAATGGTGAAAGGTATTCCTTGCTTGAATTTTGAAAAGGACCGAGTTTGTGACGCATGTCAATTGGGAAACAAACTAAGTCTTCTTTCAAGTCAATTAAGGATATCATGACATCGCGTCCTTTGGAGTTAATCCATATGGATCTTTTTGGCCCTACACAAACCAAAAGTCTAAGTGGAAATAGATTTGCTTATGTTTTGGTTGATGACTTTTCAAGATTTACTTGGGTTTTCTTTCTTGAACATAAAAGCCAAGCATTTTCTTATTTTCAAACTTTTAAGAAAAGAGTTAAAAAAGAAAAAGATGTTTCGATTTTGAGAATAAGAGTGATAGAGGAGGTGAATTCATTAACCAACCCTTACCACTTTTTGTGATGAACATGGAATAAAGCATGAACTTTCTTGTCCTAGAACTCCACAACAAAATGGAGTAGTTGAACGGAAAAATAGAACATTACAAGAGATGGCTAGGACAATGCTAAGTGAATATGGTATACCACATTATTTGTGGGCCGAGGCCGTTAATACATCATGCTATATATCAAATCGTGTTTCTTGTGTAAAAATACTACTAAAACTTCTTTGAAATGTATTTTTCTAGAAAACCTAATGTTTCCTATTTTAAAGTTTTTGGTTGCAAATGCTTTGTTTTAAACACAAAAGATAATTTAGGAAAGTTTGATGCTAGATCTTATGAGGCTATTTTTGTAGGTTACTCAACACTAGTAAGGCTTATAGAGTTTTCATTAGATCATCATTGACTATTGAAGAGTCTATTCATGTTAAGTTTGAGGAATCTAACAAGTTTGTTAAGAATGTTGTAGAAATAGATGCATTGGATGAAGGCTTGGAGAAAGTGACCTTGGAGGATACGCCTACTATGGGAGACAAGCCAAAGGATGATGACGGAAGTGAAGCTAAAGTAGAAGAGGCTCAAGGAAATGAAGATCAAATAAATGGAGATGAGCCCCCTCAACAACTTCCAAAGGATTAGAGATACAATCCACATCATCCCAAGGACCTCGTCATAGGTGAAGTATCAAAAGGGGTAACTACTCGCTCTAGACTTCATGACTATTGTGGTAACTATGCATTCATTTCTCATATAGAACCCAAAAATGTCCTCGAAGCCGAGGCCGATTCATATTGGTTGCTAGCCATGCAAGAGGAGCTCAATCAATTTGAGCGCAACCAAGTTTGGCACCTTGTTCCTAGGCCCCACGATAGACCAACAATTGGTACTAAGTGGATCTTTAAGAACAAGTTGGATGAATCGGGTAATGTAGTTAGAAACAAGGCTAGGTTAGTTGCCCAAGGTTACACTCAAATCGAAGGGATCGATTTTGAAGAAACCTTTGCACCCGTAGCACGGCTTGAAGCCATACGGATGACACTAGCATTTGCCTCATATAAAGATTTCAAATTATTTCAAATGGATGTTAAAAGTGCTTTTCTAAATGGTTTTATTGAAGAGGAGGTGTATGTTGAACAACCCCCCGGGTTTGTTGATCCTACACATTCGGATTTTGTTTTTAAATTAGATAAAGCTCTTTATGGTTTAAAACAAGCCCCTAGGGCTTGGTATGAAAGACTTTCTTCATTTTTGATTTCAAATGGTTTTAAGAAAGGTAAAATTGACACAACTTTGTTTACAAAACATGTAGAAAATGACATTCTTATTGTGCAAATTTATGTAGATGATATTATTTTTGGTTCTACTAATGAATCTCTTTGCCAAGCTTTTGAGTCATGCATGAAGGATGAATTCGAAATGTCTATGATGGGGGAGCTCAACTATTTCCTTGGACTCCAAATCAAGCAAAAGAAGGATGGGATCTTCATCAATCAAGCTAAGTACACAAAGGAACTAATCAAAAGGTTTGGGCTTGAAGAATCTAAAGTAAGCAAAACTCCCATGGCAACAACTACAAAGCTTGACAAGGATGAACAAGGTAAAAGTGTAGACATTAAACTTTATAGAAGCATGATAGGTAGTTTACTGTATTTGACGGCTAGTAGGCCGGATATTATGTTTTCCGTTTGTCTTTGTGCACGTTTTCAATCTTGTCCTAAAGAGTCTCACATAATTGCGGTTAAACGCATAATTAGATACCGTAAGGGCACTATTGAAATGGGTTTGTGGTATCCGAAAACCGGACAATTTCTATGACTAGCTTTTCGGATGCCAACTATGCGGGTTGTAGGGTAGATAGGAAGAGCACAAGTGGAACATGTCAATTCTTAGGTAATTGTCTTGTATCTTGGTCTTCCAAAAAGCAAAATTCGGTAGCCCTATCAACCGCCGAGGCGGAGTATGTTGCAGCCGGAGCTTGTTGTGCACAAGTTCTTTGGATGAAACATACTCTCCTCGACTATGATTTACACTTTGATCATGTTAAAATATTTTGTGATAATACTAGTACTATTCACATGACAAAGAATGCAAATCAACATAGTAAAACAAACACATTGACATTAGGTATCACTTTCTTAGAGATCACTATGAGAAAGGTGATATTGTTATTGAATATGTTTCTACCGATTTTCAACTTGCCGATATTTTTACTAAACCATTAGACTATGCTAGATTTTCATTTATTTGTGGTGAGTTGAATGTTTGCATTATGGACTCTTAAAAATAATATTTTCAACTTGTTTTGTTTTAACCCTTTTTGATGTATGACAAAAAGGGGGAGAATAAGTTTAGTTTGATATTTAGTTTTGATATTATTTGAGTTTTATTTTATGTAGAAAAAGAAAGTTTGTTTATTTAAGTTTTTGACAAAACTATTGTACATTGACAAAACTTTTGTACATTGAATGCTTATGTATTGTGCTTTCAATAGTCCAATTTTTATACATAGCATTATTTGAGGGGGAGTTTTCCAAACTCTTCTTCCATGTTTATTTAAATAACCTATATGTTTTGTCATCATCAAAAAGGGGGAGATTGTTGGCCCAAGGTTACAATCACCCATGATTAGTGTATTTTGATGATTACAAAAACATATTAGTTATTTGTACTAATAACCATTGTTGTTTAAGTATGTTTCAGGTGTCTATTCATTCTAGAAGTCTTCTCTCACAAATACAAGGATTTGGACTCAAGTCAACTCCAATTGGGCTCAAGGAACAAGTGTTGAAGATCATATGAAGAAGCCTATTGAAGATCTTGAAGTCCTTAGAAACGTTGTAAGAAATAGAATGTTAAAGTTTGAGTATATGAAATTTGGCTCTAGGATTTGCACACACACTTGTTTCATATATTTCCTATGTTTTGAAAATGGTTATTTCTAAGTTTATGCCTTAGTTTATATATACATGTACAAAAGCTTTATATCTTGAAAATCTTGTTTAAAACATGTGTATAAACTATTTTCTGCATAATACTTAGCTATATGTATTTTTAAAATATTTCTCAAAATTTTTCTAACTCAAAACCAGCCCAGTTTTCTGTTTCAGGCAACTCGGCCGACCGGCCCGGTCGACCGGCGATGTGTCTGGACATGCACTGTTTGTGCATGTCTGTCGGTCGACCGGACCGGTCGACCGACGGAGAGCAAATTGCTCACAGGTTTTTTCGGTCGACCGGACCGGTCGACCGGAAGAAGGAAACTGTGTTTCCTCTTTTGGGACGGTCGACCGGACCGGTCGACCGAGAGCCAACGGCTCTTTGCAGCTGGGCTTGCGGTCGACCGGACCGGTCGACCGCCAAGCCTGCTGTAGCCTAACGGCTCTTTCCTCTTTGGGCTATTCTGAAAAACTGTTTCTTTTTTCTGCTTTAACAGATTTTTGGAGAGTTGTTGGGGAGCTTTTGCAGGTCAAATTAGGTGTAAAGAAATTGTTTTTAACCTATTTTCTAACCCTATAAATAGAGGAGAAGTCTCTCTTGCACATTACTTTGAAAAATCCTCAAGTTTGTGTTGTTTTCGAAAGAGAAAAGAAAATAGTTTAAAGCTTTCATTCCAATTCTTTTTGAGCTTGTTTTTCAGTTGTGTTAGATTACTAATATCACTCTACAACTGAAGTTTTTCTCACTACACTTCATAGAGCCAAAAATCCTATACTCATTCTATAGTGAAGTTGTAATAGAAGTGAGAGTGTTTGTAAAAGAGATTGAAAAAAAGTGTAGTGATCTTGTTGTGATCACTTTGTTCTTGTAATCCTTTCCTTGTGGAGCAACCTCTTCGGTAGAGGTCCTTTGTACTCGGTGGAGCTCGGTGCTCGGTCTTCGGTAGACCAAATTGTAAAGGCGTCCTCGGTGGATAGTGGAAACCCTTCACGGAGGTGAAGGCGGGGAGTAGAGCGGTGGCTCGAACCTCGAAATAAATATTTGTGTTTGCGATTGCCTTTGCGTCCAATTCTTGCTTTAAATTCCTCTAACACTTTATTGCTCTTTATTACTTGCTTGTGATCTTGTATCTTCCTTGTGCTTTTTAATTCAAGCTTGTAATTCTTGTGATATATTGTGTGCATCTCATTTCTCATCATCATACTTTGCCTTGATCAATCATATCTCAATACAACAAGGTTGCATTGCGCACCTCTAACCCATATCTAGGGGAATTGGGAGGAAGGAGTTCAGAACCTCGCAAGGGGTATTCGGCTCTTAGTCTTGTTTTTGAGAGATTGTTGCATCATTCATCATACTTAGTTTAAAAAGATCATTAGATTAGCAATTACACCTATTCACCCCCCCTCTAGGTGTTTTTCATTGTTGTCGACTAATACCTTGTCTAGTCGACTTATAAAAGTCCTATACTCGACTAAGTATTGTCCTGAAAAGATATCAACTTTCTGTTTAGCAGCATTAGTTGACTTATCAATGTTATAGTCGACTAATACAAGTTATAGTCGACTTATAAACTCTGCTAGTCGACTAATTTCAGTTTCCAGAAACTCATCATTTATATCAGTCTTAGTGTAGTCAACTTACTCCTTTGATTAGTCAACTAACCCAATCAAAATTGCCTACCATAGTTGACTAACCACCAACCACTAATCGACTTATAGCAGTTTGTAACTGTTGTACAGTTATTGATTTCTGGTGTTTTATCCAATGTTTCAATATTCAAATTTGTTCTGATAACTACCCTAACTGACCATAGATTTCAGCTATAAATAGGGATGTTGTCCTAGGCTAAATACACGAATTCAAAACATAAGTTTCTACCAAAAAACTCTGTTGAAAATCTGTTTTCTGAAAACTTGTTCCCACTTTCATTTCTTCACTCAAATTCATACTCCATAGTGAAGATTTCTGAGCGTCCACCTATAAGAGCCCTTGTTCACGATCACATACAGATTCAAGGCTTATAGGATTATTTGTAATCACGCAAAGAGGAGCATTATATAAGAGCGTCTTCGGGTTGAAGAGAGATTGTACAAGGTGTTGTCGTCTTCTCAGTTTGTAAGAAGAGTTGTATACATTTGGCAAAGAAGATTTATCAAGTGGTATAAAAGGTGTTGATTTGGGTGTACAAAGTCAAAGGATAAAGGAAAATCTCAAGCGGGTGGCTTGGGGACTTGATGTAGGTTACAAGGACCGAATCAGGATAAATCACTTGTGTTTGCGTTTGTTACTTTTCTGTGATTTAATTTCCTTACTTGCAAGTTCTTTATATTTAACACTAATATGTTTGTTTATGTGTTGACGTATATTTTAGATCCTACAATTGGCACATCTTGGGACTAACAATTGGTATCAGAGCCCGGCCCAGCATACTCTATCAGAACCCTGCATACTCAGTCAATAACATACAAGGATGGCAACGGAGTTTCCTTCATCACAATTCAAAGAATGACATTCTACACAACGTCGACCGCTATTCGATGGATCAAACTACAACTATTGGAAGTATAGAATGAAGATCTACTTGTAATCGATCAACTATGAACTATGGAATATAGTAGAAGCAGCGTACACCAAACCGACTACCAATTACAGCGCTTGGAGTGATGATCAAAAGAAGAATGCAAACCTTGATGCCAAAGCAATGAATGCTTTATTTGGTGCCTTAACGAAAGAAGAATTCAACGTGTGTCAACAGCCACATCTGCAAATCAAATATGGCACATACTACATGTAACACATGAAGGTACAAATAAGGTTAAAGAGTCTAAAATTTCTGTTCTTGTTCACAGGTTTGAACTCTTCAAAATGATGGAGAATGAAATAATTTCAGAAATGATAACAAGGTTCACCAACATAACAAATTCCTTAGCATCCCTTGGAAAGGAATATATCCAAGTCAAAAAAGTTCGCAAGATCCTTCGTGCACTCACATCAGATTGGGAGAAGAAGACAACTGTAATAGAAGAAGCGAATAATCTCTCAACAATGTCATTAGAAAACCTTATTGGTAATCTAATGGCATATGAAGTGCAACTCGAAGATAGAAAGAAGGATGAACAATAATTCAAAAAGAAAAACTTACCTTCCATGCATCCTCAGATACGGACAATTCAGATAATGATGAAGAGGAGATGGCAATGCTTTCAAGAAAATTCAGAAAGTTCTTGAAGTAAGGTAAGTTTAAATGTTTTAATTGTAATAAAACAGGTCATATGAAGAAGGATTACCCATTGCTCAAAAACAGAGGTAAATTCATGAGCAAAAAGTTTAAAAAGAAGAAAGATTACCAAGTATCATGAGAAAATAGTGATCCCTCTTACTCTGACGAAGAAGAAGCCACTGAACATGCCAACATATGTTTTATGGCCCAAGAAGAAGATGAGGTACAATATATTGAACTCTTAGATGCATTTCATGAATTGTACAATGATCTAAAGAATGAAAAGATAAAGAATAAAGTTTTGTCAAAAGAAAATGAAAAGCTTATCATAGAAAATTCATGTTATGTTTCTCAAATTTCTTCTATAAATTCTCAAAAAGATGATTTAAAAAAGTTATATCATCATTGAAAAAGGATAATGAGAATTTATTACAAAATAATATTTTACTGAAAAGAGAAACTATGTCTTTAAATGAAAGAATTTCTGTTTTAGATAAAGACATGTCAATTTTAAAATGAAGTAGATTTTGAAAAATGTGACTAAATTTAACAAGGAAAAGAAAAGGTAAATGATTTGTTATCATGTCAAAAGATGTCACATAATCATTATGGTGGATTCTCAAATCAAAGTGGAAAATCTATACATGTTAGTAAAAAGAATCATAATTCATATAATTCTTTTGTGAAAAGAAATACTGACATTATTTCAAAAAGAATTAAGAACAAGTTCATATGAATTCCTAAAAACTTAAGCATTATTGATAAAAATACTTATATTGCATCATACATTCATGATATATGTAATTCATGCAATTATGTGTGTACTAACAGATGGAAACCAAATTCAAATTGGGTTTGGACTCCTAAAGGTTAATGCTTTGATCTTATAATGATTGGTACCATTCTAATGTTTATCTTTCAGGTACCATATAAAAAGTTTGATAAGAAAAATATTTCAAACATTTATCATATATATATAATATATGTTATTATATATTTTTTGCAGGGGGAGAACACATGTTTTTCTATATCTGTTATAACCTGTTCTATGTAGGGGAGAACACATAACATATTTCTGCAGGGGGAGTATTCGTGCACACAAAGTGTCATCATCAAAAAAGGGGAGAAGTTGGAACTTGATTTTGATGATACATTTGTGAAGCCATATTATTGGAGCTCTATCTCACAAGCCTATACAAGAGTTCTACATGCTCAAGACTTTCCAAAGAGAGTGGCTATGGTGTGTATTGTAATATTTATTAGAATGTTAAAAGTCTTGAAACACACATACACATCATTAGTCTATTAGTAGACTTGACCCTTCATATTAGTCGACTTGACCCTTCCTATTAGTCGACTTGACCCCTCTTGTAGTCGACTAATACCTTGTCTAGTCGACTTATAAACGTCCTATAGTCGACTAAGTATTGTCCTGAAAAGATATCAACTTTCTATTTAGTAGCATTAGTCGACTTATCAATATTACTAGTCGACTAATACAAGTTATAGTCGACTTATAAACTCTGATAGTCGACTAATTTCAGTTTTCAGAAACTTATATTTAAATCAGTCTTAATGTAGTCGACTTACTCCTTTGATTAGTCGACTAACCCAGTCAAAATTGCCTACTATAGTCGACTAACCACCAACCACTAGTGACTTATAGCAGTTTGTAACTGTTGTACAGTTATTGATTTCTGGTGTTTTATCCAACGTTTCAATATTCAAATTTATCCTGATAACTATCCTAACTGACCATAGATTTCAGTTATAAATAGGGATGTTGTCCTAGGCTAAATACACCAATTCAAAACACAAGTTTTCTGTCCAAAAACTCTGTTTAAAAATCTGTTTTCTGAAAAACTTGTTCCCACTTTCATTTCTTCACTCAAATTCTACTCCATAGTGAAGATTTCTGAGAGTCCACCTATAAGAGCCCTTGTTCACGATCACATAAAGATTCAAGGCTTATAGGATTGTTTGTAATCACTCAAAGAGGAGCATTGTATAAGAGCGTCTTCGGATTGAAGAGAGATTATACAAGGTGTTGTCCTCTTCATAGTTTGTAAGAAGAGTTGTATACATTTGGCAAAGGGAATTTGTCAAGTGGTATACAAGGTGTGATTTTGGGTGTACAAAGTCAAAGGATAAAGGAAAATCTTAAACGGGTGGCTTGGGGACTTGATGTAGGTCACAAAGACCGAATCAGGATTAATCACTTGTGTTTGCATTTGTTATCTTTTCTGTGATTTAATTTCCTTACTTGCAAGTTCTTTATATTTAACGCTAATATCTTTGTTTGACTGTTGACGTATATTTTAGATCCTACAATTGGCATCATCTCGGGACCAACATTAATTCTACCGCTATAGCAAATGGCTATGCGGGTCATGATTCACAAGGAGAGACTAGCGATGTAAGCTTTTTTAGCAAGTTCTTTTTTAAGTTACAAAGTATGGTTAAAGGTCTTCGTTTAATTCTTTAAAAGAAAACGAAAAAAAATAGGTTAAAGTTAAGTTAGGAAGAAAGTGGTAGATTGAGAAGGTGGAGAAAATAGAAAATGACTTTATACAAAGAAAGTAAAAAGAGTGATAAAATAGTTGGGAGATTGTGGTGATCTAAACTAAAGAATTAAAAGAAAGAAAACTAAAAGAAATACTTACCTTCTCTAGCCAAATACTTACCTTGAATCTGTAGCGACGATGTTACCTTGAAGTGGAGGCAATCAGCACAGAGCCCATAAGAGTTGATTCCCGTCTCTTCCGCATTGCATCATCAAGACGATACAAGTATAAAATGATACAGATTGAGACTAAAATCCATCGTTATTAGCTATCGGTGGCACTCGCAAAGGCAAGGCTCTTTCGATGCTACAAGACTCACTTGGATAGTAATTGGTACCAAAAGAAGAGAAGTGGAAAAGAAGAAGAAGAATACAACAAAAATAAAGAAGAATACAAAAAATGTAACTATAGATTCAATGCTGTAACAATAAGAGAAAAGAAGAACAACTTACACCGGTGTCACTCTCAGTACAAGCTTCACTCTCATTCTCTTATGAAACTCTGATCTTCTCTGAATTACATAAATGAAAACTAAAAATTGCATAAAAAGAAAAATAAAAACCTACACTGAAAAGAATGAAAAACTGGCCTAGAATCTATCTCTGCATGGTCGTTCCCCTTTGCCTTTGAGATTGCAGGTATTTATAGGAGAAATGCAGAGGGTAGAGGAGTATGAAGATAGAAAATCTGGCTTTTTCTGAATTTGAATCCTCCCGTTATCTCCAAACTTCATTTGATGTGGATATTCAGTTCTGATCTGCAATTTATTAGCGTATTGATTGCTGAATATAACTTATCAAGTGACAGAATTAGAAATAGTGATCAACTTAGGAGTTATAGCCCTTTAAGTTTTATTTCTGTATCATCTTGAATCATCAGATTTGAGTTTCGATAGCGAAAGTTATGATTCAAATACTAAAATATATCCAGTTAAAATTGCTTCATCTTATCCGTTGATCTTCTCTCTATCCATTTATCCTTTGGATTTTGAATTTGGACTCTGTATTTGACGTTATCCATAGTTGATCTTTAGCTAACCAAAATAGATTTATAAAAATCCGAATTTTATCGGTTTTCATTTGGTGTTATCTTTCTGATTTACTCTGACTTCAGCTGAACATTTGTCCCAATCCTTGATTTGTTCTAACTAGATCTGGGATCATCCTCAGCTAACTAAATAGATCCAGTTAAATCTGATTTTAACTGGTATTTATTTAGTTTTATCCTCTTTCTCTTCTGATTATCTTCTGCAAAATAAACATTGAAGACAAGGAATTTAGCAGATTTATTACACGATAAATGTAGGAGTGTAATGAAAAGAATGCAAAATATGTGTATGATCAAAAGCCTTGTGCAAATAAGAGCTGTGACATCTTAAGATGAGGGTTCTAAATCTAACTTACTTACATGTATTCTCATTCTTATATTTCATACTTAATCATTTTTGATGATTTATAGATTGTAAACTTTACTTATTTTTGTAAGTTAGAGATATTCCTATTAATCTTTGTCGATACCATTAGTGCACTTGTTTCTTCCCTTATTCTCGCCTTCAGTTTGATCTTGATAAGGGAATGTTCAAGTTTTGTCGTATGAAGCTAAGTTAAAGAAATAACTTTCATTCGATCTCCAACGTGAATAGTTCTTATGCATAAAGGTTATGCTTGCCTATGATCCATTGTGAGGCTATATCTTCAAGAAGTTAGAGATTAGTGGGAGCATTTAGTAGAAAGTTAACTATGCATTTTTACCATTAAGAAAATTCACTTTTACAAACCATCAAACCAATCCAAACAAATTCTTGAAACAACACTTGTTTTCTTTTCAAATTCTTTATTTGAAACAAAGAACTTTTTCTTTACTTTGAACAAAGAAGCCGCATCAAAGTTTCGATCGCTCTCCCTCCTTGTGAATACGACCCGTATAGCCACTTTATTATTATAGAAGAATCGCTAAAGCAGTAGTAACATGACCATCACTCTTTTACTTATTTTTGCGCATGCTTTTTGACCGATCAGTGGCTTCTTCCTCGAGCATTGCCGCTCCAAAAATCCAAATGGCTGGTTCCTCCTCAAAGGAGGCCCCATTTTAAGTAATAAGAACTGGCTTCCCCATTAAAGAGCTCAAAGAGTAACTCTTAAGCTTCATTTGAAGTAGAACCGCCAACGCGAGGCTCATGCCCGCGTTTGATTCACATACGCGACTCGCACTAATATGCAAGATGCCAGTCTGACGATCTTCGAGTCTTCGCTTTGTTGGCCTAAGTATGCATTTGTCTATTGAATGCGGAGTTGATGAACTTTGTATTAAAGCTTCTATGAACGCGGGGTCTCACTGAGTCTCACATTTGATTCCAACACTTAAAAAAGTTTCTAAGTTGTTGAGATCAGATGCGGACTTCATGTGAGCTTCGCGTCTTTGAGGTTTGACGCAGGTCTCACTGTGTCTCGCATTTGATTCCAGCACTTAGAAAAAATTTTAAGTTGTGGAGTTCAGATGCGGACTTCATTTGAACCTTGCGTCTCTGAGGCTTGACACAGGTCTCACTGAGTCTCACGTTTGTTTCTAGTACTTAGAAAAATTTCTAAGTTATAGAGTTCACACACAAACTTCATGTGAACCTTGCGTCTCTGAGGTTAGACGTGGGTCACACTAAGCCCTTCGTCTCAATCATTAAATACGGGTCTGATGTGAACCTTACGTCTAAGCTTTAATACTTAATAATTTCAGGTTTTCATAAACACTGACTGTTGTGTTATCCTTTTTTGCAGTGTGATACTCCTCAAATCCGCTGTCTAAGAAATGTCACATTGGACATGATGGCGGGGCCGATCTCAACCTCCCGTTCGTGCTCCAGAGGACCGTTCCAGTATTTGCCTTGAAGTCAAGTAAGTGTTAGGACAGACTTAGCAATCCTAACATGCTGACATTCTGGGAGATCATGACGGGTGGACGATGCGAGTCTAACTCTCATGTCACACTAAAGAAGCCTGACTTCTTTTTTGGCGATGCTATTACTAAGGATGATAGGATATTGTATGACGGGGACTACAAATGGCTTCACCAAATCAGGGACAGGAAGTTCTTTCTTCCCAACGTGGAAAAGATGTACTCCTTGGCATATCTGCAGCTATCGGTATGTCGTACAATGGAGTGGGATCTATCACGCCCCATTTCCTAAAATACATGAAAATAGAGTTGCGACGAGAGTCGACGGCGTATATACGCGAGGATAATACCCCATGTGTACACACTAAGCCTAAAATAACTTGAACAAGCTATATAAATCTACTATAATAAATCAATATCACTGTAATATGACATATAAATATCTAACACAATGATAACAGATGTATAAAGAAATAGAATAAGCAACGAATCCAATATATCAGAAATTAAGAAGACGGAATAAAAGAAAGTAACAATATACCGAGAAGGAACGACCAAGGAAGGGAACTCCAGCTTCTCATAAGGTGGGTGATCCTTTCCAAATACCTGATCAATAATAAATAGGCACAGACATGGATATGCAAATCCAAGGAGTCAGAACTCCTAGTGAATGTGTAAGAATAAAAGAGAAAGTACACATGCATATAACATGTGAGCAGATAATGAAAATATACACTAGAATAAGACTGAAGTAACAAGCAGAACATAAATGAACAGAAATAAAAGTAGTCAGTAATGAATCAGATGTCAGGTGTCTATCACAGTCTATATATCAGGTGGGTAAAGTAGTCAGTGCTAAAGTCCAGTATACAATCAGGTGTCCAACAAAGTAGACATGTATAAAGTCAATAAAATCAATCACAGTACATTACAAACAATTTATTGTCATTTATTATGTCAGCAAACACCAACTGTCACATGTAGTAGACGCATCCCATACTATGTCTACCACACGTGCCAATCAAGGTCCTTGTTATTGAAACTGATTAGATAGAGTATTGTCCATGCTTTGGTGGGTTCCGTATATACCCAGAACCATGGCCTAATCACCTACCGCTAAACTAGGTCCTACCGCTAGGTAGTCAATAACAATAACAATATGAACAATAAGGGATGTCAGTCATCTCTCAGAATCCTACAATAGAACCGTATCTCAGCTGCGCAACTTGTATCTTAGGTCTACCCAAAATACAGATGTTATCTCCTCCATCAATTTCTCCAATCCCAGTGTAAATTGTCTATTTACATTATTATTTAAAGCAATCAATATTCATGTCATTTCAATTACTGGGACGATATGGTGACAGTAACAATATCAATGATGTAACAATAACACTGTGGATAATATTACCGTATAAACGGTAGAACAATAGAACAATGCATATGTTATGGTCTGACACTATTTTCCCAGTAACTTTCAATAACATGAATTAATACAATAACAAGCACGAATAATAGATAGTCTCATTTAGAACTGATCAATATCTCATTCATCCCAACTAGGATACCATAGTAAATGATCTGTCAACCATAGTCTCAATACAATCATCATGAACATTAAGTATTAATCCATATCAAAGTAATCTGGTACAGTAACCCACATATCCAATAAATAATCAATTAGTTCTCTCATCTTATCAAGCTATTATGATCTTTTATATCCGTCGGTCTGTTCCAATCTCAACATAATGGAATAAAGACTTAGCTACCTCTAACCAATATCATTATCAATCCGATACAAAGTCATCAATCCACCCCCACTTCCATCAATCCGAAACAGTTCTACTACACATCTGTAAATCTACTAGTTCAGGTAAATCCAATCTACATATGTTCAACAATTACCCTAGTACTTTAAGTCTCCAATAACTAAGATCATACAATAACTGCTATTAAACTCTGAATACATATTAACACCGATATCAATGAAATCACTCTCAGAATAACTCAACCTATGAAACTGAATAACTGAAGTAGTCAAGAACAAATCATGAAACACAGAATATATCCTCGAGATCAACAAAAATAACAGATACCGTGATCATAAATAAAGAATGAAAAACATCTTCAAAATCAGATTTATCCAACTATAATCAAGATCATAACTAAGGAGTGTAATGTCCTCAATCAACAAGAAATCTAGATCATCTCTATATCTAGTATCCAACGTCGATCAATACTTAATCAATATAATTAGGGTAAATCTGAAAGCTCTTGTTTCAATTAATCTAAAATGAAGATTATGTTACATATCGATATCAAAGGTAAGCTATACACCTAACTGTTGTAACCTGGATTTTGATGATAACAACCTCATGTCATATCATATGCATATATACATGTACATCCTCACATTTGTGATGCAGGTTTCTTGATGCACAAAAGTTGAAGAAATATAACTCTATCATTGAGGTCATGAAGCACAAGATTATAGAAGGATGGTTACAATTTTATGTATTTTTTAGTATTTCTTAGAAGATTGTGTAAAAGCCTTTATCACACACAAATTTATCTTCTAGTCGACTTATCACCTTTTATAGTTGACTAATATGTCCTATAGTCAACTTATATCCTATAGTCGACTTGCTCCCTTCTATAGTAGACTAAGTATGCTCATAGAAAGTTGTCTGTTCTCTGGTTTTCAAAAGTTAACAATATTAGTCGACTGCTAATCAGTTATAATCGACTAATCCTGTTTTTTCAGAGACTTATCTGTCTATATCAGTCAGTTATATTCGACTTGAACTATTAGCTAGTCAACTAATCTATGCAAAAATACATAGACTAGTTGACTAATCCCCCACCCTAGTCAACTAATAGTCAGTTTCTGACTGTTGGACATTTTCTGTTATTCTGGGATTTTTCCAATGTTTTAATATTTCAATTTGAATTGGATAACTACCCTAACTGACCCTTGTTCTCACTTATAAATAGGGATGTTATCTCTAGGTTCAATCATAATTCAATTCGCAGGTTTTTTGTCCGAGAACTCTGATAAAGTTCTATTTTTCACTTTCTATTCTTCACACCATTCTAATCCTTTGTGAAGAATTTTGAGAGTCCTCCTATAAGAAACCTTGTTGAGTCATTCACATAAAAGATACAAGGCTTATAGGATATATTATATCCAATCAAAGAAAGTGTCTCCTTGGTGTAAAGAATAGGTGTACAGATTTAATCAAGGGTGTTTTGTCAAATGGCGTACTGAAGGTGATTTTGGGGTGTTTCAAAATCAGGATAAGAAAAATCTTAAGCGGGTTACTTGGAGACTAGACGTAGGTCATAAGGACTGACCCAAGATAAAATCTCTCGTGTTTGCGTTTGAATTTTTCTGAGATTTATTCTGCGTATTTATTTTCCTGCAAGTAATTTATAATTTATTATTAGAATTTTATAAACACTATTCGCCCCGCCTCAGTGTTTGTGTTACCTTGTTTATAGATCCTAAACTTGGTATCAGAGCAGTGTTAAGGTCGTAATGGAATTTCCTTCATCACAATTCAAAGAAGGGCATTTTACACAACGACCACCATTATTTAATAGATCGAACTACAACTATTGGAAGTGTAGAATGAAGATTTACTTGCAATCACTCAACTATGAACTTTGGAACATCGTGGAAGCACAATACACCAAGCCTACTACCAATTATGATGGTTGGAGTGAAGAACAAAAGAAGTCCATCAATCTTGATGCCAAAGCAATTAATGTGCTTTTCTATGCTTTGCACAAAGAAGAATTTAATCATGTGTCAATGGCCACATCTCCAAATCAAATATGACACATATTACAGGTAACACATGAATGTACAAATAAAATAAAGGAATCTAAAATTTCTATTCTTGTTCATAGATTTGAACTCTTCAAAATGAAGAAGAATGAAATTATTGCGGAAATGGTTACAAAGATTTATTGATATAACAAACTCATTAGTAGCTCTTGGAAAGAAATACACTCAAGTTGAAAAAGTTAGAAAATTTCTCCGTGCACTCACATCAGATTGAGAGAAGAAACTGCCATAAAAAAAGCAAATGATCTCTCAACTATGTCGTTAGAAAATCTTATTGGTACTTTGATAGCATATGGCGTGCAACAACTTGAAGATAGGAAGAAAGATGAACAACAATTTCAATCCAAGAAGAAAGTACTTTCCTTCCATACATCCTAAGATTTGGACAATTCAGATGATGATGAAGAGGAGATGGTAATGATTTCAAGAAAATTCAGAAAATGCTTGAAACAAGGTAAGTTTAAAAAGAATAAGGATACTAACAATAATCATCTTTGTTTTAAGTGTAATAAACTAAATCATATATAGAAAGATTGCCCATTGATGAAACCCAAACTAATTTTAAGAACTTCAATAAATTCAACAAAAAGAAGAAAGCCTTCCAAGCAACATGGGATAATAGTGATTCATCTTCCTCTGATGAAGAAGAAGCCACTAAAACAATCAATGTTTGTTTCATGGCTCAAGAAGATTAGGTACAAAAGTATTCTGAATTATTAGATGCTTTTAATGAACTGTATGATTATTAAAAAAATGAAAAAGTTAAAAATAAAGTTTTAACAAAAAAATTGAAAGACTTAACAAAAAAAATTTACTTCATATTTCACAAACATCTTTCTTTAATTCTCAAAAATCTGACTTTGAAAAGTTATTTTAATCTTTGAAAAAGGATAATGAGAATTTTTTTAAAGAAAATATTTTGCTTAAAAAGGAAACTATTTCATTAAATTCTAGATTTTCTATTTTAGATAATGAAATGTTTAGTTTCAAGATTAAATATGAAGAGATTTAAAAAATGTTACAAAATTTAATAAGGGAAAAGAAAATCTAAATGATTTATTGTCTTACTATAAGATTTCAAATAATCATTTTGGTCTTTAATTTTCAAAAGATAAATTTAAAAAACTTACATATGTTTACAAAAGGAATAATTATAATCTATATAATTCTTTTGTTAAGAAAAACACTAGTACTGTTTCAAAAAGGTCTAGGTATAAAATATATATGGATTCCTAAAAATCTAAATATCGTGGATAAAATTTTTTATATTGCATCATATATACAACAAGTTTGCAATCTTGTAATTATGTTTATACTAACAAATGAAAATCAAATTCAAATTGGATTTGGATTCCTAAAGGCTAATCTTTTTCGGACCCTATCATAATATGTACCATAAAAATGTTTCCTTATAGGTACCTTATAAAGAAAAGTAGATACATGATAGTGGTTGTTCCAAACACATGACTGGCCACATACAACTACTGTCTTCCGTTCAAATCAAGAAAGGAGAAACAATAACATTTGGAGACAATAACAAAAGAAAGGTTATTAGTATTGATATGGTTGGTAATACTTCAAAATTCCTTATTGAAAATGTTCTTTTGGTAAGAGCTTTAAAACACAACCTATTAAGTATTAGTCAATTATGTGATAAGAGTTATAGAATAATTTTTAAAAAAGATGCATGTCTTATATATGGTACTAACATGAAAGATATATTATTTAGAGGCTCTCGAAATAATAATACTGATAAATGATCAATGACTTGTTTATCATCAAATGATAACTTATGTTTAATTGTTTCTAATAATGATTATTTTCTCTGGCATAAAAGATTTGGTCATTTATATATGAAAACTATTTCTAAAATTTCTAAATTTGATTTATTTAAAGGTCATCCAAAAATAGCTTTTAAAAAGGATTATTTTTGTGATTCTTGTCAATTAGGAAAACAAGTTAAATCTTCTTTAAATCTAAAGATTTGATTTTTACTCATAGACCTTTAGAGTTACTTCATTTGGATTTATTGGTCCTACAGTATTTCTTCTTTAAACAAAAGTAGATATGTTTTTGTTATTGTTGATGATTATTCTCAGTTTACATGGGTAATACTTCTAAAAAAATAAAAATGATACTTTTGATGAGTTTTCAATCTTTTGTAAAAGAATTCAAAATCAAAAATCTCTAAACATGGCCATTATTCGAAGTGATGAAGGAGGAGAATTTGAAAATAAATCTTTTACAAATTTATGTGATAAGTATGGTATTACACATAACTTTTCTTTTTCTAGAGCTTCTCCTCAAAACGGTATTGTAGAGAGGAAGAATAAAACTTTACAAGAATGTTCTAGAACTATGCTTATGAACAGTAATTTACAAGAATATTTTTAGGCTTAGGTTGATGCTACTGCATGTTATTTTTTGAATCGTGTACTTATTCGACCTATTTTGTACAAAATATGTTACGAATTATTTTATGAAAAAAATTCTAAAAGTTTCTTATTTTAAGGTTTTTGGATATAAATGTTTTATCTTAACTATTAGAGATGCTTTAAACAAATTTGATGCTAGATCCAATGAAGGTATTTTTGTTAGTTATTCTACTCATAGTAAAGCATATAGAATGTTTAATAAGAAAACATCTGCTATTAAAGAATCATTGCATGTTAAATGTGATGAATCTTTAACTAAACTTGTTATTAATACTTCTTCATATGATGATCATGATTTCATAAATACTCCAGTTTTTGATAATACTGTTACATCTCATAATGATACTAACATTTTTAATATTGATGAGACTCCTACTGAATTACATAAAGAATATATTGAGGTAAGGAATCATCCACATGATTTTGTTATTAGAGATTTATCTCATGGTGTTCAGATTAGATCCAAGTTGAACTACATGACATATATTGCCTTCATATCTCTTATTGAACTAAAGAAAATCAAAGAAGTATGTGTAGATGATTTTTGAATAATAGTAATGTAAGAAGAGTTAAATCAATTCATCAAAAATGATTTTTGGGACGTTGTACAATGACCTACTAATCATCCAGTCATCTGTACAAGATGGGTTTCAAGAACAAACTCGATGAATCAGGTTAAGATATAAAAAATAAAGCAAGGTTAGTTGCACAAGGATATAATCAAGAAGAAGGTATTTACTTCGATGAAACTTATGCACCAGTAACTATACTAGAATCCATTCATATTTTACTTGCTTATGCATATTTTATGAATTTTAAACTTTATTAAATGAATGTTAAAAATACCATTTTAAATGGTTTTATTAAAAAAACTGTTTAGTTGACAACCTCCAGGTTTTGACCATGATAAATTTCTAAACCATATTTTTAAAATTAAGAAAGCTTTATATGGTTTAAAATAAGCACCTTGTGCTTGGTATGATAGATTAAAAAGTTTTTTAAATTCTGATTTTATATTAATAAAGCTGATACAACACACTTTATTAAACATGTCAATAAAGATATCTTGATTATACAAGTATATATTGATGTTATATTACTTGGATCTACTAATAATGAACTTTGTCAAGAATTTTCTAAGACAACGCAGAGTGAATTCGAGATGAGTCATATGGGTGAACTTAACTACTTTTTCGGTCTGCAAATAAAGCAAATGAAAGATGAAATCTTCATTTCCCAATGCAAGTATATAAAGGAACTGCTTAAAAGATTTGGAATGGAAAATTTAGGTAGTAGAAGCAATTCTACGAGTACTAGTACATGCTTAGACAAGGATGAGAATTGTAAGAATATTGATCAAAAGCTATATCGAGGTATGATTGGTTTATTACTATATTTTACTTCAAGTAGACCTAAGATTATGTTCAGTGTTTACTTATGTGCTAGATATCAGTCTACTCCTAAGAAATCACACCTTAAAGCAGTGAAAATAATTCTTAGATATATTAATAACACAGTTAACTATGCCTATTTTATCCAAAATCAAGCACATTTGATTTAATATCATATAGTAATGCTAATTTTGCAGGATGCAAATCTGATCAAAAAAGTACTAGTAGTACTTATCACTTTTAAGGACATTCACTAGTATTATGGTTCAGTAAAAAACAAAATTTTGTATCATTACCGACAACCGAAGCAGAATATATCACTGCTAGTGTTGCATGTGCACAGATTTTATAGATGAAACAAACCTTACTTCCTATTATGCGTGATAAAATCAGTGCTATTAACTTATTTAAAAATCTAATTCATCATTCACGTACAAAACATATTGATATTAGATATCATTTTTACGTGATTATGTTTTAAAAAGTGATATTTCTTTAAGTTTTATACCAACTGAAAATCAAGTAGCAGATATTTTTACAAAACCTCTTATAGAGGATATTTTTATGTGATTTCGAAAAGATTTGGGTATTTATAATATTTTTGATATTTAAAATATTTTAAAACTTTTCAGACTATTGTTTTTATGTGCTTTAGTCGACTTACTAAGTGTATATAGTCTACTTATAATATAATTAGTCGACTAAAATTCTTGAGTAGTCGACTACTATAATCTAACAGAAACATGGTATTCGGAGTTTTTCAGAATTAGTCACCTATATTGAAGAATTACTCGACTAACCCTTGGATTAGTCGACTAACTATAGCCTCAAGTCGATGAACTTTGTCAAAAACTGTGTTCTGTTATTGGTTTTCTACTTCTCAAACCCGACCCATTTCATTAAATTTTGGATCCGATCTTCACCAAAACTCAATCCTAGCCATTAATTTCTATTTTTACTCCCCAACTTTCCCCTCTACTCTATTAAAACTCGTTTTTATCTCTGTTTTTCACCATAAGTAATTGCAAAAAAAGCAGTGAGAATTACCTTATAGCTTCGGGCTAACAGGTCGCATTCACGAGGAGGAATGCGATGAAAGCTTTTTGATGTATTATTTCAAAAGCAAAGGTTAGTGTTGGTGTTTTTTTTTTAAGTTTAAAAGTGAGTGGCGAGTAAAGAGATGATTAAAAAAAAACTTTATACATAGAAAAGGTTTTGGAGAAAATAATCTTTAAAAGGCTTGAAAAGTGATTGATTGTTGTTTTAATATATGAAAAAAAAGACTAGGGCTCACTATCTTATTACTCAACGATATATTCTTTTCTTCAAAATCTCAGTGCCTCAACTTGATCATAGGCAGAAACTTAAGCTTGAATTTCAAAAGTCTTAAGTAAAGCAAATAAGATTGTTTGAAAAAGTTAACTTCTTTTCTAAGAATTCATCTTGAACTGAATGTTTAATCATCAAGTTGTCTTTCAAGTATGAAATAAAAAACAAGTTCAAGTGACGTTTTAAAAATGAAAGTTTTAAAAATTTAAACCTAACCTCATGTGCCTTCAAGAACACTTGTAAAGAAGTCAGACTTAGTTTAAGGCATTCATATAATTCTGTTAGGTTCTTTGCACAAAATATTTTCAAAACAAGAGGGATCGAAGAGAGATGATAGTGAGCCCAGAAAAATAAATTTAGCTACTCATAATTGATATAAAACAAGATGTGTAAATAGAATGAAACATACCCGTGAATTGGAGAAGAGGAGATGATTCTTTATTGATGTCACTTTAATTTCAGATTACAATCACTCTTTTTCTCTCTCTCTCACTTGTCTTTGGACTGAACTACAAATTAAAAACTAAGATACAACTTCTCTTTAGCTATTTAACAATGACCCTAAATCTTAAAAATATAGAGAAAAACTTAAATTATTCTTCGGTCCTCTCTTCAATAATTTTTCTGCAATTTATAGGTAAAAACAAGAGGAGGAAAGAGTGAACAGATAGGGGGAACAAACGCTCCCCCTATCTCAACAGAAGAGTCATGGATCCGTGGCTTTGGCCGTGGATTTGAAACCTGGATAAGGCCAATTGCCCACATCCAGTGGGAGATTGATAAGGATGTTGTGTTTTCCCCTTTTATCCAATGGGATTTCTTGTTTGATCTTCTGATTTTGATGATTCTTCTGTTGATCTTCAGTTAACCAAATGAATCTTTAAAAATATGAGTTTAACTGATTTTATTTGTGTTATCTTTCCTGATATCAGCTGAAGTTTGCCTCAATCCTTGATTCAGAATTTTAATGGGCTTTTGGGCTTTGTTTTCTCTTCTTTCTCCCTTGGTAAAGGCCTGCACTTTATTAAATAAAAATAAGTTTAAATAGTATAGTTTATTTGATAATAAATATAAGAATGTGATAATATATATGCAATATCAGTGATCGATCACACACCTACACTTATCTTTTACTCTTCTTCAAGCAAGATATTTGCATCTAGGCACGTGTCAATTTTCATTCCAATATACTGTATTTTGTTCTTTTGTTGTTGTGATTTAGACAGAGGTGTACTTATTGCATTGCATATAGTTAGGATAAACACGTGAGTGTATTGCTCACTTTGTGTGTTCATTCCTTTCTATATTTCACACTTGCACGAATTGAACTTAAGGGCATATCCCAATACAACATAAGGTGAGAAATTCATTACCCTTCCTTAGCTCAAAAATCACCTCCCCACTCACACAACCGAAGCCTAAATAAAAATTCTAGACGCTGGCCCCTAGGAACATCTCGGACTTATTTAGGAGATTAACCTAAGGGGGAAGTTGTTAGAGTTTGACTCTTGTCAAATATGTGTCAAAGGTTGGGGATTGAGAGGCGAAACCTCAAAGAACAGTGGTTTAGCATAATTAGGTCCGTTGTTCTAGCACGGATAACTCCCACTGGTCTTGCCCCTACCTGGCCGATTAACTTGTGGTCAGATTTCTACAATGTATTCCTTGTGAACAGTCTAACCAGTTAGGAGACGTCTAGGTCTAAGTCAACCCTAGCATAGGCTTGTTTTCCTTTTCTTTTTTCTTTTCTTCTTTCTTTTTCTTTATTTGTTTGTTTGTTTGCTTGCTTATTTTTGTTTTTATATTTTGACATCTTGGTGTTATGGATTACAATTATAATTATTCCAATGCATATAGTGATCCATACTTCACTCTACCTCTTTTGACTCGAACATTACCAACCCGATATTTCATAACCCTAACCAACCAAGTATGCTAGATTGGTCATATCTGAATCAATATATTCCCCAGCCTCAATACTATGAACAAGAATGGAACAATCATCACCACTCTTCACAGAGTCAGTGGGGATACAACTCTCCCGAGTCATATGTCAACCACCTTACCAACATCCCGCTTCATATACTTCTTCTCCCGAACAACCATTAGAAGAACTAATTGACTCGGAAAAAGGATGGAAGCCTTAGAAGAACTCGAGCGAAGAATTCAAAATCTAGAAGACTCGCAATCCCATCAAAGTTTTCAAATCCAAGATCCTTACTCCATTTTTTAAGTCTCACAGCAAGAAGAACATACCGACTTTGAAAAGAGTACAGAATCCATGATTCAATTCCAAAGTGATCCTTTCAATATGATAGAAGCAAGGCTTAGTTGATTGGAAAACATGTGTAGGAATAAAAAAACTCTCCCTACCCAATCTTTGACTATTCCAAACACTTCTAGTCATATTGATGAAAACCAAGAATCATGGAATCTTGAAGACTTTGACCAAGATTCAATTTCACCACAAAAACTTAAACTTGACCAATATCAACCCATTGACAAATTGGTAAGTTTTTATTTCAATGAAATTGAACTTGAACATGAATGTGAACCCAACTCACAACTTTATGATTCAATTTTAATCTTTGAATCTATGTTGACTCCGGCATCCTTACCCAAGTTACTGAGCCAACATTGGTTTCTGTATCCATAAATTTTTAAATTGAACCACTTCTTTTGGTGGGAATAGAATGTGAAATTAAATTCTTTCGTTTGGACTTAACTGGTAAATCTAAACTGACTTTCGAACCCAAAGTTGATTTTCCAATTTTGTATTGGTTTCTGAACTTTTCATTTCAAAGCCTAAATCAACCATTCCACAAAACGACATTCTAGTGTTGGACCAAGGTATTGACCATAATGGCTCAGTGATGATCTCCAAGATTGCTCATATAAAGGGAATAATTTTCATGATAGGATCTTACATGATCCTATTCATATTGGGATTGTAAATATGTAAATAGAAAAGAGGTCAATAAAGGTGGGTTCCATGAACCACCACATTATCTTGATTGGGTAGCAACACTTGGCCCAATCAGACCACCGCCGGAATCACCATAATGAGGTAATTTTCCTTCTCTTTCTATTTGTTTCATGCATATGCATATTCACGATGCATTGAGGATAATGCATTGAGGATAATGCATGAGATAAGTGTGGGGGAGGATTTACTAACATAGTTTGTTTTAAACTTTTTTTTTTCTTTTAGACGTCTTTTTAGAAAATTTTAGATTTTTTCTTTTTTTATAAAAAACCTTTTCTTTTCTTTTTACAAAACTTTTTGAAATAAGAGAAATAGTTTTAATTTATTTTTAAGAAAATTTAGATTATCTTAGGAATTAGGAAGAGCTAAAATTATGAATTTTTAAATCGAGTCAAAATAATAGATATTGTTTAAGTTTTAGGATAAGAAAGTAAAATTGAAAAGATAATTTGATCTCAAATTTTTGCCTTAGATATATGCACTTCACACTTAAACAATTTTTTGGATTGAAATAAAGACTAAAAATGCCATAAAAAATAAAAAAATATAAAAACCCCTTATTGAAGCTAGGTAGTTATGCCTCAAGAAGCATGATTATTCATGCCTAAAATGGTGGACAAAAACAAAATAATCCCTTTAGTTTTGTGGCCTTGTTCACTTGAGTCCTTAAGCCTAAAGAATGTTTTCTCATCTGATTCCCTAAAACCATCTGGCTTGGGAGTAACCGGCTAAAGGCTCACTACCCGAACAAGTTAAGAAGCCTAAGAAAATTAAAAGAAAAAATATATATATATTTGATATAATAAATGGCATGAAAGTTAGAGTCGATATCCTAAAAATCTTTACAGTTCACAAAGCGCATATTTTCTAAGTGTCTTATGAAGGATCAAAGAATCGATTTAAATTCTTACATTTAATTTACAAAAAGATTTTGCATTTAGACTTAGTTTGAGGAAGAATAATTTCTAGCTTTCCTATGACCTTGAATCACTTTAATTTTCGTAAAAACACTTTAACACTTTTTTCTATTTCAAAATACATTTTCAAAATACTAAATTTGATTTCGTTTTTTATGAATTTTGTGGGTGTAATCCGCTGAAAACCCTCAGGAGACAAACTCCTCCTCTAGGCAAAACCTAGAGGTTTAACGGCTTGTTGCACATGCTCAGTGTAATCGCGTCACCTTTGAAAGTGGTGTAATAATTTTCTTCGTTAGTTTTTCTGTTTTGCTCTGGACGAGCAAAAGATAAGTATGGGTGTGTGATTAGTCTCTAAATATACATATTTTATACCACATCTCCACATTTATTAAATATGAAATTCTGTTAATAATACCTCTATTGTACGTTTCTAGGTCCATGGCATGAAATGAAGAAAAAGCCCAAAATCTCATTTATTTGGTGATTTAAAGCCTACACATATAGCCATTGATTTTGGAAGGTGGTTCTATCAAAATTGGGTGCCCATATCTAGAATTAGAGGGTACATCTGACAGGGGAGCAAACCGACATGACGTGACAGAAGTTTGTGCGTGTGCGGGCACATTATGGCCACAGAAATACTTCCATAGTCCCGTTTTCGCGGCTCCTTTATGGAGCCGCATGTCAAGATTTGATGCACGACCCCGTGATACCCTCTAGGTTTCCCTCTTGGCCGATAAATACCTGAGATTTTCAGACAGAGGGGAGAAGAGTTTTTAGGGCAGTTTTTAGGGTAGTTTCCTTTCTTTAGTTTAGGTTAGTAGTCTTCTTCTTTCTCTTTTATTATTTTTCATTTTTTATTTCTTGTAAATCATGTAATAGGAAAGAGAGTAAAACATAGGATGAAAGTAAGAGTACTTGTAATGGAAGGTGATACTTTATGAAAGGTTCTCTCTTTATCTCTACTTATTTTCTTCTGTCTCACTCCTTTTACATGCTTAGCTAATTTTCTCTCATGGCAACTAACTACTAACCACTAACTTGTTGGCCCAAGATTACAATCACCGGTTTAATAGTTTTGATGATAACAAAACATATGCGGTTATTTGTACAAATAAAGTTCAAGTGTTTAAGTTTATTTCAGGGTTCTAAGGATTTAAGGAGTTTTCTTCCTCTAAAAGAAGGTGTTGGAGACTCAAGAAGGTTCAGACACGGGATCAAATCTCAAAGCACTCAAACGTCGCTAATGGAGAAGCCCGGTTGAAGATCTTGTAGTCGCCTAGAGCCTTGTAAGATATTAGATTGTTAAAATGTAGAATATGGTAGTAATGCTAAAGAAGTTACACATACAAAATACACAATTTTGAAAATACAAATTTTGATAGTATTGGTATTTTTGCATGTTTGGTATTGTTACATGTCTCATACTTTTTACAAAATTTTATAAAAAGTTTAGAACATGTATTTCATCACATATACATTGCTACATCACCCTTAAACCAATACAAAATATTTTAAAAATTATTTGAATTTAAAAAATCATATATAAAATTGTTTCAGGCCAAAACGTTCAACCGCCCGGTCGACCGGTGCCCATTCAGGCCAGATCGGTCGACCGGGCCTTTGGCTAGGGGTGTTCACGTTTGTGCACATTGTCGGTCGACTACCCGGTCGACCTCTAACCCTTGCGTTTGACCGACTAAGAGACCCGAACTCTCAGTTGGGGTAGATCGACCGACAGCTTAAAATTCTCTTTTTAATATAACGGCCGGTCGAACGGCCGGTCGACCGACTGATTGACTATATTGGCCCGGAGGCCTTCCTCTCTAGTTTGATGATGATTAACTCATGTAGTTATGTTTACTAATAATCTTGTGTTTCTAGTCTCAGATCATGTAACAAGATATTAGTTGGTGATTGCTTCACAAAGAGGAGTTTGGAAGCCTTCACTTGGTGATTCCCGAGCTCGAGCGTCAAGATCATACTTAGCCTTGCTCGTTGGATCACGGTGTTTGGACCGAGTCGACTTGAAGATGAAGATCGTCAAGAAGGCCTAGGTATCCTAGTTTAGATTAAGTTTTAGATCCATGTGTAAAGCTTAGTATAGTTGATATGCTCAAGTGCACAATACACACACGTTTTGGTTTTGATATTGGTTTTCATGAATAGTAGATCAAAACAAGTTTAAATGGTTTTTATGTATATTAGATATGTTCAATATACATACATGCTTCATATTTTATACAAACTTATTTTGATATGTCTATTCATGAGTTTTAGGAAAAATCAGATTTCCTATTGAAAAATACAAGTTTGATAAAATACAAGTTTTGATTTTTGGTAAAAATGATAATGACACAAAAATAGTTTTAATTGCTTGATATTTTAGTTGAAACTTTTATCACATGTTTATATATCAATGCAAAATGTTAAAACTATTTTTGGAGATTTTTAGAAGAGATAAAAGAATTTTTAGAATTATAAAAATCTGTTTTTCTGACCCAGTTTCTGACCCAGGCTGTGGCTGAAAGGCCAGGTCGGTCGACCGCACGGTCGACCGAACCATGGGCCGGTCGACCGTTGCGGTCGACCGACGTGCACAGCCTTGTGCACGTCTGGTAGACACAGGGCCGGTCGGCCGGCCGGTCCCCCGGACCAGAGAGCTCTGCTCTCTGTATCTGGGCGGTCGACCGGGCGGTCGACCGGACCAGAGAGCTTGCTCTCTGTATCTGGGCGGTCGACCGGGCGGTCGACCGATTTTCCCCAACGGTCATATTTCTGACCGTTGGCGGTCGACCGGGCCGGTCGACCGCAGGCCTGTCAGGCTGCCAGATCAGCCTAACGGCTAGTTTCAGGGTTTGGCCTATATAAACCCCATTTGCTTGGGATTTTGGCTAAGATTTTTAAGAGCAAAAATTCCTCTATTCTCTGGTTTTAAAAACAAGTTTTCAAAAGTGTTTAGAGCTTAAAAAGATCATCTTGATTTGTTTTAGAGTTTTTGGAAAAATCAAAGAAAATAGAAAAATTGGGAGATTTATTTTGTTCTTCAATTCTATCATTTACAAAGAGTTTTCCCAAGTGTTTTCTTTGAGTTCTTGTTTTCCAAACTCTAGTTTGTCCACACTTGAGCTATCATCTATCCTACTCTTTAGGATCTTTTGTTTTGTGGAAAAAGAGAAGTGTTTGAGGTTAGTTAAGCCTCCAAGTTATAAACCCTCCTTGTATTGTTGTATCCCTCTTTGGTAGAGGTTGATCGGAGTGGTATTGGTTTGGATCCCTCTTCGGTAGAGGTGATTGTGTTTGTTGTATTGGCTACGGCCTTATCCCTCTTCGGTAGAGGTGGATTGTGGTTGTATTGCCTCGGTGGCATTGTAAGGTTGAGAGAGGAGTTCGGTACTCCTTTAGTGGATTGGAAATCCTTCTCGGTGAAGGCGGGGACGTAGAGCTAGGGGCTCGAACCTCGAAATACATCTTGTTGTTTGCGTTTGATCCATTACCTCTAAACTCTCTCTCTCTCTTATTTGTGTTGTGCAAAGCATCATTCATTTCATACATTCATATTTGCTTGTGTTGAGCATTGTTTCATATTGCCCATCTCTTATATGCTTGATTGTTTGTGTGTGCCTCACTTGTACTTAACCACAAGAGCTTCATATAGCACCTCAACCCATATCTAGGGGAATCAAGAGAAGTTAGTCCAGAGCCCTTCACGGGGATTTCGGCTACACTTATTGGTTGTATTAAGTGTGTTGCAATTTGTTTTTAAGCTTTCGCATTTAGCGCATTTAGTTTATAGATTAGCCATATCACCTATTCACCCCCCTCTAGGTGTTTTCAATTGGTATCAGAGCCTACGCTCCTGATACTTAGGTTTAACAACCTAGGAGTGAGATCCTTTGTTTAGCTAATCTACATTTGCATTTGCACATTTGTTTGCTTGCACACATTTTAGTTTGCTCTCATGGATAGCCCTCCTATGTTTGATATTTCTAGACTTGAGATTTGGAAGGTTATGATGAGTTGTTATTTGAAGACCCTAGGTTGCATGTTTATCTTGCCACTACCAAGAAATGCTATCTTGGTAACTGCAATCATATAGGGGCCAATGCACAAGCCCTTGAGGCCATTAGAAGCACGCTACCTAAAGAATATCTTATGCATGTTTCTAATCTTGATTCCGCTTTTGCAGTGTGGAACAAGTTGACAACCACCACCACCTCCAAGCTTCAATTGCCAATCCAACAAGAGGAGGAGTCTAGTGGAGAATCCGAGTCTCAATGCTACATGATCCAAGGGAATGACTCCCTTGAGGTACAATCGGAAACTCAACTAGATAGTTTTGATTCTAGTTCTTCATGTGATGAATTTATTGATGCCCATGCTTTAAATGAAGAACTATCTATAGTTTGTGAAAAATTGATTGAAAAATATAAGATTTTGAAAAGAAAAGTCTAGGCCTTAACAATGAAAATAAAATTTGATTTCTAGACTTGACATTGTTTTGCAAGAGAAAGAGGAGATTTCTAATGAAAGGGATTCATTGAAATCTCAACTAGAACTTGCACTTAAAGAAAATGAGTTTTTAAAATCTAAAAATGATTGTAATAATGTTTTGAAAAATAATGAGGTTTTATCTTCTAAAGTAGATTCTACTTTAAAAGATAACAATATTTTGAAAAATGAAATTGAATTTATTTCAAAAGAATTAGAAATTTGTTTAAAGAAAAATAAATCTTTGAAAAATGATTTGGATTCACATGTTTGCCATGCTAGGGTAGTTTCACCTAGATCACCCCTTGCATGTTCCACCTCTTCTTTAATTGAAAAAGATATATCCTTGCTTAAGAAGAGTGTAGATTGTTTGGGCTCCACTTTGAGCCAATGTGTAGTGGGTCATACACGTTTGGAAACTTTGTTTCGAAAGAAACAAGTTCCATCTATTCATGCACACCCTACACTGCATACACATGCTCCTCACGGACACCATCACACTATGTATGCTCATGTGTACACATGTACACATTGTGGACGTAAGGGCCACCTTGCTAAATTTTGTTATGATAGAATACATGTTGAGAATTTAGCAAATAATTTTGTTTGGGTTAGAGAAGGTACTAACCCCATGGACCCAAAAAGTTGTGGGTACCAAAGACCACCCCTATTGTTTATGATGTAGGTGTGGGCTCTCACATGACGTGAGAGTAGCCGTACCTTGGAGTGGATGCGTTCCGTGCTTAAAGGAAACATTTTGGATGCATCACTTTCAAGGGAAGTTTGGTGGAGAGGACCACTATGTTTTGGAGACAAGGAGAGTTGCCTTCTAGGTTTTGGTAACGATCCCTAACTCCCATTTATTATTTACATGCTTTTCACATCATTGTTTATAGCATGTTTTATTGTTTGTAGATTATTATGAAAATGCCAAGTTTATTAGACCCTTGACATACATGTATAGCCTTTGAGACACCCATGTTTAAAATGGACCATTATTTTAGTGTTCTCACCTTTGTTTAGCTATCATGTTTATCATAGCTCTAATAACATATGGATTTACATAATAATCATGTTTAAGATTTATCTTGATGATTTTTGTCTTGTTTGATGCTTCATGATTTGATTACATGTTTAGATGTTAGTTTTCATTAAAACTAGGTATATACTTGTGCATATAGTGGGTCACAAATAAATCTATATATGTTTGTACTTGAATGCTTATTTGTTCCCATTAGATGTGCTAGTATAGTCTAGTTTTGATGATTCATGCATTTTAAACTTGTATTCCTATTTTTGGATTTGTTTTATGTGTATGAGTTTTAATTTCATGTATATGTTATTTTGCCAAACTTTAAGATATACATGTATACCCCTTGAGTCATTTGTTTTTCATGCAAATCTTTATTTATGGACTCAATTGTGTTTGGGGATATGTATGTATACTTCTTGTGTTGACAAATCATACATATACCTTGAAATGAAATTTGTTTTAATGAAAATTTAATTATTCATGTTTTCATGTGTTTATATTTAAACTTCATGTATATGTCTATCTTGTCTAAACTATTAGATATACATGTATATCCTTTGAGCCACGTGCCTTCATGCATATATCTTTGTGGACTTTTTGTGTTTGGATATGTATGTATACTTTAGTTTGTATAAGACATACATATACCTTGAAGATTAAATAAGTTTTAATGATTTTCATATTTTCATGTTTCAAGAAATATTGAGCTAAATTGAATACTTTCATGATCATGTTCTTCACATTGTATTTGTATACTCACATTTATTGTTTACTCGTGTTTTGTTTTCATGAGTCATATTTATACTTCATTGATTATGAGTGTTAGCTATTTTTTGAATTTCATGTTTTTATGAAAAATATTTTGTTTTATTCCTTGCTTGAAGGATTTCGTACTAGTTTACAAGTTTTTCATTTAAACTAGTTCGTATTCTTCATTATGGTAGTGATTTTCAAACATACTCTATTTTTCAAATCTATTTTTGAAAACCCCTACCTTCCACGGGCGGATGGATGGGCGATCATGTTCATGTATGCTTTACAATGAAAATCTTTTAAAACTTGAATCATGATTGGGAGGATAGGTTATATGAGTTATACTTTGATATTATTGTTGTTTCAATTGGTATCAATGGATTCTTTCAATTGGTATCAATTTTGACCTTTCTTGTAAACTCATATATGTTTGTATGTATGTATGCTTACATTTCAAATAGTATCAATTTCGATTGGTATCTAATATTCCATACATATGTACTTGTTTATGCTAAGGCTTAAGCTTCAACCTTGTTTCAATTGATTTAGCTTTCAATTGGTATCTTAATTCGAGCCTACGCATAGTTTTTAATTGGTATTTCATAAAGGGGGAGAAAATCTCGTATTTTATCTTTCAATTGGTATTAAGATTTATGTTTAGAAATTCAAAATTTGTAATGTTTAATTTCAATTGATATCATATGTTTAAAATGAACAATTATTTCAATTGGTATCAAGATGTTATTTTCATTTTTTAAATTGGTATCAAGAGGCATTTCATTGACATATTTTTTAATTGATATCATATTTAAAGTCACCCCTTATTGACTTTGTTTTTGTTTTAGACAAATAGGGGGAGATTGACAAAAAGGGGGAGAAAGTTTTTTACCCCTCATTGACATTTTATTTATTGTTTTGGTTTTTTACCCCTTTGTTGATGATTGACAAAAAGGGGGAGAAAGATTTTGAGTTTAATGGTTTTATATGCATGCTTATGTTTTTGCATATATTAAGTTTAATTGGTATCTAGAACATGTTTATTTGTTTTTGAAAATTTTTCATTGAAAAATTCCATTGGTATCTAGAACCTTTGATTGTTTATGCATAATATTCATTGCATATTTATGTTTATTTATTTATGCATGAGTTAAGGGGGAGCTTCTTTGAAGCTTAACTTAAATCCATGCATATATAACTCCATGAGTTTTGTCATCATCAAAAAGGGGGAGATTGTTGGCCCGGAGGCCTTCCTCTCTAGTTTTGATGATGATTAACTCATGTAGTTATGTTTACTAATAATTTTGTGTTTCTAGTCTCAGATCATGTAACAAGATATTAGTTGGTGATTGCTTCAAAAAGAGGAGTTTGGAAGCCTTCACTTGGTGATTCCCGAGCCCGAGCGTCAAGATCATACTTAGCCTTGCTCGTTGGATCACGGTGTTTGGACCGAGTCGACTTGAAGATGAAGATCGTCAAGAAGACTTAGGTATCCTAGTTTAGATTAAGTTTTAGATCCATGTGTAAAGCTTAGTATAGTTGATATGCTCAAGTGCACAATACACACACGTTTTGGTTTTGATATTGGTTTTCATGAATAGTAGATCAAAACAAGTTTAAATGGTTTTTATGTATATTAGATATGTTCAATATACATACATGCTTCATATTTTATACAAACTTATTTTGATATGTCTATTCATGAGTTTTAGGAAAAATCAGATTTCCTATTGAAAAATACAAGTTTGATAAAATACAAATTTTGGTTTTTGGTAAAAATGATAATGACACAAAAATAGTTTTAATTGCTTGATATTTGAGTTGAAACTTTTATCACATGTTTATATATCAATGCAAAATGTTAAAACTATTTTTGGAGATTTTTAGAAGAGATAAAAGAATTTTTAGAATTATAAAAATCTGTTTTTCTGACCCAGTTTCTGACCCAGGCTGTGGCTGACAGGCTAGGTCGGTCGACCGTTGCGGTCGACCGACGTGCACAGCCTTGTGCACATCTGGCAGACACAGGGCCGGTCGACCAGACCAGAGAGCTCTGCTCTCTGTATCTGGGCGGTCGACCGGACCAGAGAGCTTGCTCTCTGTATCCGGGCGGTCGACCGATTTTCCCCAACGGTCATATTTCTGACCGTTGGCGGTCGACCGGGCCGGTCGACCGCAGGCCTGTCAGGCTGCCAGATCAGCCTAACGGCTAGTTTCAGGGTTTGGCCTATATAAACCCCATTTGCTTGGGATTTTGGCTAAGATTTTTAAGAGCAAAAATTTCCCTATTCTCTGGTTTTAAAAACAAGTTTTCAAAAGTGTTTAGAGCTTAAAAAGATCATCTTGATTTGTTTTAGAGTTTTTGGAAAAATCAAAGAAAATAGAAAAATTGGGAGATTTGTTTTGTTCTTCAATTCTATCATTTACAAAAAGTTTTCCCAAGTGTTTTCTTTGAGTTCCTGTTTTCCAAACTCTAGTTTTTCCACACTTGAGCTATCATCTATCCTACTCTATAGGATCTTTTGTTTTGTGAAAAAAGAGAAGTGTTTGAGGTTGGTTAAGCCTCCAAGTTGTAAACCCTCCTTGTATTGTTGTATCCCTCTTTGGTAGAGGTTGATCGGAGTGGTATTGGTTTGGATCCCTCTTCGGTAGAGGTGATTGTGTTTGTTGTATTAGCTACGGGCCTTATCCATCTTCGGTAGAGGTGGATTGTGGTTGTATTGCCTCGATGGCATTATAAGGTTGAGAGAGGAGTTCGGTACTCCTTTAGTGGATTGGAAATCCTTCTCGGTGAAGGCGGGGACGTAGAGCTAGGGGCTCGAACCTCGAAACACATCTTGTTGTTTGCGTTTGATCCATTACCTCTAAACTCTCTCTCTCTTATTTGTGTTGTGCAAAGCATCATTCATTTCATACATTCATATTTGCTTGTGTTGAGCATTGTTTCATATTGCCCATCTCTTATATGCTTGATTGTTTGTGTGTGCCTCACTTGTACTTAACCACAAGAGCTTCATATAGCACCTCAACCCATATCTAGGGGAATCAAGAGGAGTTAGTCCAGAGCTCTTCACGGGGAATTCGGCTACACTTGTTGGTTGTATTAAGTGTGTTGCAATTTGTTTTTAAGCTTCCGCATTTAGCGCATTTAGTTTATAGATTAGCATATCACCTATTCACCCCCCCCCCTCTAGGTGTTTTCAGACTACTCTACTCTGGATGACCTGTCAGTCGACCGGTTGGTTGACCGACAGGCTGCCAGATGGCTATAATAGCTAGTTTTTGAATCTTGTAAAGAGGGTTAAGTTGGTGGAGTTGTGTACTCCGGTCTTGTGTAGACCAAGTTGTAATTCCTTTGTATAAGGTCCATTTGTGGAAGATCCCTTAAAGGATAGTGAAATCCTTCATAGTAGTGAAAGCAGGGTCGTAGGGCGGTGGGTCGAACCTCGAAACAAATTCCCTTATATTTGCGTTTGATTGTGTCTCACTCTCTATTGCTTTTCATTTCATTTTATACTTGTGAAATTGTTTATCTTGCATTCTATAATTGCTTTCATTTCATCACTTTCATTACGGTCTATACTCATCTAAAAAAGAGACAATTGAGTATCTCAACTCATTATCTAGAGGAATCAAAGAGGAGAAGTTATAAAGCCCTTCATACGGAATTCGGCTTCAAATTTTTGTTTTGAGTGACCATTTGCATAACTCATCATAAAAAGTCTTAAAATTGCATTTGATTAGCAGAACACCTATTCACCCCCTCTAGGTTATTTCAATTGGTATCAGAGCTTTAGTCTCTAGACTTTGGCTTAACAACCTTAGAGAGATCCTAATTGCTTATCACTTCTTTTAAAATTTCATCTTCATCCATTTTAGTAAAAATGGCTGAAGGTATTAAGACCCGTCCCAAGTTTTATGGCCTTAACTTTCCTATATGAAAGGCTAAGATGACCGTATTTTTACAACCCTTAGGAAGTCGGGTTGCAAAAGCGGTGACTAAACCCTTTAGTGTACTCATTGGTGATGAGGACACTTGGTCCGATATTGCCACTAAGGAGTTTGATGCGATTACTAAGGCACACTATGCCTTACTTCAAGATTTGAATGATGATGATATTGCTAGGGTCATCCATTGTAAATCCACCTACAAGATTTGGACACACCTAGTAGCCACACACGAAGGAACATCACAAGTTAAGAGAGTAAAAATTAATATCTTACGTTCCCAATATGAAAACTTCACAATGCATTAAAATGACACCATTGATAACATAGTAACAAAATTTACTAAAATAACTAATGGTCTTGCTTCTTTAGGTGATGCCATTGATAACGATCAAAAGGTAAGGAAGGTCATTCGGGCACTCCCATCCTCATGGGAAGTCAAGCTACTACATTGAAGGAGCTAAACGATAAAGAAGAGATGGAGCTCATCGCTCTTATAAGAAACCTTAAGACCCATGAAATGAAGAGGATGGCAAGGGAAGAGATGGCACCTCAAAAGAAGAAAGTGATCGCTTTAAAATCCACTCCCACCATCTCCAACGACGATGATGAAGAAGAGGATGATGAAGAATGCTCCCTCCTAGTGAAAAATGTAAGGAGGATATACAACAAGATGAAATTTAATAATAGAAGAAGGTGGCAATGGAAAGAAGATAAGGACATACTTCAATTACCGAAAGCCGAGCCACATGGTTGCGGATTGTCCGGAGACCAAAAATAAACCTTCAACCTCCAAGAAGCCCTACAAAAACAAGGCTCTCAAGGCTACATGGGACTTGAAGAGTGAAACCGTTGAAGAAGTTGATATGGCACATGTGTGTTTCATGGCTAATGATAACACACCTAAGGTAACACTTGAACCCTCACTTGATGAAAATGAATTAACAATGGATGAATTAGGAGAGGCTTTTGAAGAATTATCTAACAAATATGATTTTCTTAAAAAAAAAAGTATTTAAAAATGAAAAAGAAAAATAAAACCCTTAAAAATTAAATTATTATACTTTCAAAAGAAAAAGATGATTTATCTTCCACACTCATATCCACACAAAAAGATTTTGATGCATATAAAATTTCATGTAAAGAAAATTTTTCATTAATTGATAAGAATGAGATTTCTACTTTAAAAGATAAAATTAATTCTTTAAAAAATGTATTAAAGAAATGTGAGTTTGATAAAGTTAGGTTGGAAGCAGTGTTCCTAACAAACACACTCCAAAGAAACATGTTCAAACTACACATGCTCATCATACCACACACACCCATACTCCTAAATCACAACATATACATACACATTATGCTAGACACACTACCACACCAAGTATATTCACACTCCACGCTCCCATCACGCTTTTATTTATGGTAGAGTTTATCCATGCACTTATTGTGGCCGAAAAGATCACTTAGCTAAATTTTATTTTGATAGAATAAATGCTTCTAATGGTCACATTTGGTTTTGAAATGCTAACATTAAATGACCTAAGAAATTTGGGTACCAAAATTAACTAATTTATTACATGATATAGGTACACACCAAGGCTCTAAGACGTAGGGATTGGTGGTATATTGATAGCGGTTGCTTAAGGCATATGACGTGGGATATCAACAATTTTACAACCTTATCAAGATACCATGAAGGTGGCACCATCACCTTCGGAGTTGATTCCAAAGGAAAAATTATCGGTATAGGTAATATTAAAATTAGCTCATTTCACTTAATTGAAAATAATTTTTTAGTTGATGGTCTCAAGCATAACCTCTTGAGTATTAGTCAACTTTGTGATAGAGATTTCAAAGTGATTTTTGATGATTTAGCTTGTAATGTTCAAGATAGACAAGTCAATACATGTATACTTTCCGGTTTTCATGAAAATAATGTGGACATGATTGATATGTCAAATTTACAATGCAATACTATATGTGTAAATGCCTTTAATGAAGACTTTTGGTTATGGCATAGAGACTAGGCCATGTTTCATTTGACCATCTATCTAGAATCAACAATAAGAAAGCGGTGAAGGTATTCCTTATTTGAAATTTGAGAAGGACTGCATTTGCGATGCGTGCCAATTTTGGGAAACAAACCAAGTCCTTTTTCGAAATAATTAAGGATATCATGACATCAAGACCTTGGTGTTAATTCACATGAATTTGTTTGGTCCAACTAAAACCAAAAGTCTAAGTGAAAATCGTTTTGTTTTTGTTTTGGTTGATGACTTTTCTTGTTTTATCTTTTTAGAACATAAATATCAAGCCTTTTCACATTTTCAAGTGTTTAGAAAAGGATTTTTCAATTTTACGTATAAGAAGTGATAGAGGTGGTGAATTCATTAATCACTCATTTATCACCTATTGTGAAGAACATGGAATCAAACATGAACTATCATGTCCTAGAACTCCACAATAAAATAAAGTCATTGAAAGGAAGAATTGTACTCTTCAAGAAATGGTCAGGATAATGATAAATGAATATGGACTCCCTTAATACTTATGGGCCGAGGTTGTAAACACATCATATTACATCTCAAATAGAATTTATTTTTGTAAAAATACTTCTAAAACTTCATTTGAAATTTACTATTTGAGAAAACTTAATGTTTCTTGCGTTAAAGTTTTTAGATGTAAATGCTTTGCTTTGAACACTAAAGACAATTTAGGAAAATTTGATGTCAAATCTTATGAAGCCATATTTGTTGGGTATTCAAATACTAGTAAAGCTTATAGAGTCTTCAATAGATCTACTTTGACTATTGAAGAATCTATACATGTCAAGTTTCAAGAATCTAATGCTTTTGTGAAGAATGTTGTAGAGATTGATTCCTTAGATAAAGAAATGGAGAAGATAACCTTGAAGGACTCACCAATAGAAGAAGAAAAATCAAAGATTTATGTACAAGGTGAAGTTCAAGAGGTTAAAGTGGAGCCAACACAACCACTTCCAAAAGATTGGAGATTTGCTTCAAATCATCCAAAGGACCATATCATAGGTGATGTATCCAAGGGGTAATTACTCGATCCAAACTCCATAATATATGTGGGCATTTTGCTTTTATTTCACACATTGAGGCCAAAAACATCCTCGAAGCCGAGGCCAATTTGCGTATTGGTTGCTTGCAATGCAAGAAAAGCTCAATCAATTTGAGCGCAATCAAGTTTGATATCTTATTCCTAGACCCCATGATAGACCAAATATTGGTACTAAATGAATTTTTAGGAATAAGTTGGATGAGTCGGGTAATGTTATTAGAAATGAAGCTAGGTTAGTGGCTAAAGGTTATACTCAAATTGAAGGTTTCAATTTTAAGGAAACCTTTGCACCCGTAACACGGTGTGAAGCCATATAGATGACACTTGCCTTTGCTTCCTATAAAGATTTCAAATTTTTTCAAATGGATATCAAAAGTGTATTTTTAAATGTTTTTATAGAAGAGGAAGTGTATGTTGAACAACCCCTCAGGTTTGTTGATCCTACACATCCGAATTTTGTGTACAAACTTGATAAAGCTTTATAGGGATTAAAACAAGCTCCAAGATCTTAGTATGAAAGACTTTCAACTTTTCTAATTTTAAACAATTTCATTAAAGGTAAAGTTGACACCACTTTGTTTACAAAGCATGTAGATAGTGATATTCTAATTGTTTAAATTTATGTTAATGATATTATTTTTGGATCCACTAATGAGAAGCTTTGTAAAGAATTTGAATCATACATGAAAAATGAGTTTGAGATGTCAATGATGGGAGAGCTAAACTGCCTCCTTAGCCTCCAAATCAAGCAAATGAGTGATAGAATCTTCATAAATCAAGCAAAGTACACAAGAGAACTCATCAAGAGATTTGGACTTGAAGATGCAAAATTAAGCAAGACTCCCATGGCCACTACTACTAAGCTTGACAAGGACGAACAAGGTATAAATGTAGACATTAAACTTTATAGAAGTATAATTGGTAGTCTACTTTATTTGACGGCTAGTAGGCCAGTGATTGAGATTTTACCTGCACACAAAATAATGAAGTTTAGATTTAAAAGTGAAGATGTGCAAGGTGCCCAATTCTAATCCGCGGTAGCAATGGCTATGCGGGTCGTGATCCTCAGGGAGGGACTAGCGATGGAAGCGTTTAAGTAAGTTATCTCTTTTTTTATTTATTTTGTTATTTACAAGGTATTTACAATGAGAAGTATGGTATTTACAATGAGTTGGGAAGAAAAGAATGAGTTGGAGTTGGTGGTCTAAGCTAAAATTACAAAGAAATAAAACTATAACACATACATACCTCTTCTGCCTTGTTTACCTTTGATCCATTTACGACGACTTACCTTGTCTTTGAAGGCGTTCAAGTATGGCGTATAGGATCTTCCACCTTCGCGATCTACACTACAAAAAGAAAAGACTAGCAAGAGAAGGCTTGTTCATCTCCATAGGCCATCAAGGGCACTTCTTCGGCTAGGTAGTCTCGAAGCAATCAGATCTCACGGTTTGCAAGTCATCAGAGAAAGAAACAATGACATAAAACAAAAATAGAAGAACAACGATAGAACAAAAATAGAGACACAATAAAACAAGAATAAAATAAAAAGAACAAAAACAAACCTCGAATCGATTCAATTAACAATGGAGGAAAAGTAAGACTTACACCGCTGTCACCTCAGTACAAGCATGAACTCCTTCCTCCATGAAAGTATCCTCTCCTCTCAGTTACAAAAATTACAAAAGAAAAATAAAAACCTAAACTACAACTAGAAGAAAGCCTAAAAACCCTAGCTTTTAGCTCTGTATTTTCTGTGCGCTCTTTCCGTTGCGTCTGCAGGGGTATTTATAGGTGCAGAAGGAGGTAGAGTCCCGGGACGACTCCTCCACGAAAACTGGTAGCCTGATAAGACTGTCTTGCCGCGAAAACGCGGCTTGGGCCGCGTTTCGCGGCTCTTGTGTGGTCTCTGGCCACACGCTTTGGCGCGTGGCCTCCTCTGGTCCGTCCATCTGGGTATATGCTTCTGGAAGTTGCATCCCGACTCTTTATCTTGGGATTTCGAGATAACTTGGGAAGCAAGTTACCTAGATCCCAAATCTTTTAACAACGAATTTGTTATCTTTGCACTCTCTTCTTTGGCTTTTATCCTCATCCTGCAAATATTTAGGGTTGAATAGAAGTCTATCCTTTCCTCTTCTTTTAGTATTTGCAACTATTGCCCTTAGCAATTGCAACTTTGACATTTGATATTTGCAAATTTTGCATTGGATTTTAAATATGGGCTTTTGGGCTTCTTTTGAGGCTTTATTCCTTTATTTTTATTTCTCAAGGCCTGCACACAATAAATAATAAAACATTAGTAAATGTGCAGAATTATAAGAATAAATATGAAAATGTGATGGTAAATGTAATGATAATTATGCACTTTTTACTACCAATCACACCCCCACACTTATTTTTTGCTCGTCCTCGAGTAAAAATCAAAGAAAAAGAAAAAAAGAAAAATTAAACTATCTAACTCACTTTCGTAGGAATCACGGTTGCACTTAGCACATGCAACAAGCCGTTAAACCCCTAGGTTACCCTAGAGGACGAGTGCTGTCTCGTGAGGGTTTTCAGCGGATTACACCCACAAAATTCATAAAAGGAAAATATTTGAAATATATTTGAAGAGACTAAGTAGTCTATAAGTTTTATGATTATCATTTTTATTCATTCTTAAACTTAGTCTTTATAAAGTAAATTGTTATCCATTTTAAGTAAGGATCAAAATTGAATTTTTGTATAGTCTTTTTCGTTACCAAAAATCATATGCATCCTTATGAATTTTTACTAGGAATTTCTTAACTTGGACTCTCATGCCTCTTTATTTGTTTAATTTTTTTCCCCTTTTTTTTTAATATGTATAACTTATCTAATTTTCTTTCGTATAAGCATCAAGGCTTCTTGAGGCCCTCATACCTAACTAATTGACTATTAGATGTGTTAGTACATATATAATATTTCTTAGGTTTCTTAGGCTTTCTAATCCACCCATGTAGTGAACTTATAGTCAGTGGCTCCCAAATCGGTCGGTTTTAGGGCACCGGGTGAGAAAACACCCCACGGACTCAAATTTGAGTGAACTAGGCCACAAAACTAAGGACTTTATTTTATTTAGAACTCACCTTTAGGCGTGAATACTTATGCTTCTTGAGGCACATGTATCCAGCTTAATTGGTGATATATTTTTTATTTATTAATTTTTTTGTTTTTATGAGGCAGGCACAAGGGTCTTTGTCTTAGAATACTAGATATGCATTAGGTATGCACATTTCATTAAGGTAAAAATTAAGACTAATTAATTATTCAATTTCTCCTCCTATACCTAAAAATTAAACAATTTATTTATTTTGACCGAGTTTTTAGAAATCCTAATCATGATTTTCCTAATTCTTAAGACTAACTTAGATTTCTTTCAAAAGATAAGTCAAAATATTGTCCTTTTTATAATTTTTTTTATTAGCAAATTTTGGTTAGTTTCTAACTATGTTAGTATGTTAGTAAGGCCTACCCCCACACTTATCTCATGCATTGTCCTCAATGTATGAATGAATGCATATATGCATGAAAAAGAAGAAAGGGAAGGCAGATGTTACCTCAAGGTGGCGGTTCAGGTGGTGGTCTAATTGGGCCAAGCGTTGCTACCCAATCAAGATAATGTGGTAGTTCACGGGACCTACCTTTATTGGCCTCTTTTCTATTTACATGTTTACAGTCCCCAGTATGAATAGAATCATGGAAGATCCTCTCGTGAAACTTACTTCCTTTACATAACCAGTCCTGGAAAATCATCACAGAGTCATGGTCTATACCTATGTCCAACAAAAGAATGTGACTTGGTAGAATGGTTGACTTGGACTCAAGAATGATAGGTTCAGGAACGAATACCGACTCAGGAAAGAAACTTAAATCAAGTAAGGGTTCAGGAGTCGAGCTTGTTTCAAGAAGTGTGTCCAAGTCAAGAAGTTGAAACTCAAGTTCACAATCATCTTCCCACAATGGAATGTGACTCAATATTGGTGATTCAAGTTCAAGAATGATAGGTGTGGGAATCAAATCTGACTCTAAAAGATTACCTAATTCGGGTAACAAAACAGGAGTCAATATTGATTCGAGAATTTGAACTTGATTACAGATTTGAGAATCAAAGTCACATATCTCATTCGGTTCAATCTCATAAAAATGAGAACTTGCCAATTTGTCAATGAGACTTTCAAAAGTATGAAATTGGTCAAGTTCAATATGATGATCATCAAAAATGGGTGATTCAATTTCATGATTTATGGGTACGGGAATAAATGTTGGCTCAGAAAATTGGTCCAAATTGGGTAAGGATACCGGAGTCAACATAGATTCAAAAATGGAAACTGAATCGCAAAGTTGGGGATCGGGTTCACATTCACAATCTAATTCAATCTCATTGAAATTAAAACCAGCCAATTTGTCCAAGGATTGGGGTTGAGCAAGTTCATATTGATGTGATAAAATTGAATTTTGATCAAGGTCTTCTAGACAGAATGATTCTTGGTTCCTATCAACTTGCTCAAGAATGTTGGAAAGTCTAGAAATTTGATCATTCATTATATCTTGCAACCGATCCACTTTTTCTTCTAACCCATCGAATAGATCAATGGTGGACTGAAACCTTGGTGATGTGGGAAGAGACGTATATGAAGATAATGGTTGAACAGGTGGTTGACCATACGGCTCAGGGGTATTGAATCCCCATTGACTCTGTGAAGAGTAGTGATGATTATTCCAATCTTGTTCATAGTATTGGGACTGGGGCATGTAATGATTCGGATAAGACCAATCTGGCACACTAGGTTGGTCAAAGTTATGATATGCCGGGTTGGTAATATCCGAATAAGAGGTTGGTGTGTAATATGGATTCTCATTAAAGTTGAAAAAATTGTTGTTATAGGCCATATCACACAAACACAAACAAAGAAAAAGAAAACAAACAAATAAGCAAACAAAAAAAAGAAAAAAAATTCTATCCTAAGTTAGGGTAAACTTATGACCTAGATGACTCCTAACTGGTTAGACTGTCCACAGGAGGTAGGGTGCAGACTTTGACCGCAAGTTAATCAGCCAGGTCAGGGCAAGATTGGTGGGAGGTTTTCCGTCAAAGACGTTCCTTAATTAAATAACCACCAATCTTCGGGCTTTCGGCCCTCAATCCCCTTCCTAAAAACTGATTTGGCAGGAGTCAAATTCCAACACCGTTCCCCCTTAGGATAATCTCCTAATTGAGTCCGAGATGTTCCTAGGGCCAAAGTCTACTTATTTTTAGTTAGGCTTGGGTTAGTGAGTGCTTGGAATATGATTTTTGGGCCAAGGAAGGGTGATTAAATCCCCACCTTATCTTGTTATGGGTTAGTTCCCTTAAGATAAGTTTGTGCAAGTGTACAAGATATGTAAATAAGATTCACTCAAAGCAATAAAAATCAACCAAGAGATGAGTCCTATTCTACATGCAATGCGAACGTACCTTGCTCCAGCACTCTTCAACAGTAAAAATAAATGAATTGAAAAGACACGTACCTAAAATGCAAACATCTAATCAATTTTTTATCTTTTTCAACAAGTATTTTACTGTTGATTAATTAGCAGTATACAGGTTTATCACAGAACAAATATAACAGAGCTGACAAATTAAATTTCAGATTGCAGCAACCTGCAGAAAATTCAGTAAGTAGTTCTCTACTACAGCCGCGGATCCGCGGCTATTGCCGCGTTTGCGCGGCAAGGTAGTAGGCTCTGTTGCTCTACCTTCGAGGGAAGAGGCACAGAGTTGCTATATGTCCTTGCTGCTGTTTCCTGTTCTCCAAACCTGCAAACAGAAAGAATAAAAGAATTAGTTAATAATTTTTTTTTTAGAGAAAAACTTACCGTCCCTCCCCGGTAACGGCGCCAAATTTGATTGAGATTTTACCTGCACACAAAATAATGAAGTTTAGATTTAAAAGTGAAGATGTGCAAGGTGCTCAATTCTAATCCGCGGTAGCAATGGCTATGCGGGTCGTGATCCTCAGGGAGGGACTAGCGATGGAAGCGTTTAAGTAAGTTATCTCTTTTATTATTTATTTTGTTATTTACAAGGTATTTACAATGAGAAGTATGGTATTTACAATGAGTTGGGAAGAAAAGAATGAGTTGGAGTTGGTGGTCTAAGCTAAAATTACAAAGAAATAAAACTATAACACATACATACCTCTTCTGCCTTGTTTACCTTTGATCCATTTACGACGACTTACCTTGTCTTTGAAGGCGTTCAAGTATGGCGTATAGGATCTTCCACCTTCGCGATCTACACTACAAAAAGAAAAGACTAGCAAGAGAAGGCTTGTTCATCTCCATAGGCCATCAAGGGCACTTCTTCGGCTAGGCAGTCTCGAAGCAATCAGATCTCACGGTTTGCAAGTCATCAGAGAAAGAAACAATGACATAAAACAAAAATAGAAGAACAACGATAGAACAAAAATAGAGACACAATAAAACAAGAATAAAATAAAAAGAACAAAAACAAACCTCGAGTCGATTCAATTAACAATGGAGGAAAAGTAAGACTTACACCGCTGTCACCTCAGTACAAGCATGAACTCCTTCCTCCATGAAAGCATCCTCTCCTCTCAGTTACAAAAATTACAAAAGAAAAATAAAAACCTAAACTACAACTAGAGGAAAGACTAAAAACCCTAGCTTTTAGCTCTGTATTTTCTGTGCGCTCTTTCTGTTGCGTCTGCAGGGGTATTTATAGGTGCAGAAGGAGGTAGAGTCCCGGGACGGCTCCTCCACGAAAACTGGTAGCCTGATAAGACTGTCTTGCCACGGAAACGCGGCTCGGGCCGCGTTTCCGCGGCTCTTGTGTGGTCTCTGGCCACGCGCTTTGGCGCGTGGCCTCCTCTGGTCCGTCCATCTGGGTATATGCTTCTGGAAGTTGCATCCCGACTCTTTATCTTGGGATTTCGAGATAACTTGGGAAGCAAGTTACCTAGATCCCAAATCTTTTAACAACGAATTTGTTATCTTTGCACTTTCTTCTTTGGCTTTTATCCTCATCCTGCAAATATTTAGGGTTGAATAGAAGTCTATCATTTCCTCTTCTTTTAGTATTTGCAACTATTGCCCTTAGCAATTGTAACTTTGACATTTGATATTTGCAACTTTTGCATTGGGCTTTAAATATGGGCTTTTAGGCTTCTTTTGAGGCTTTATTCCTTTATTTTTATTTCTCAAGGCCTGCACACAATAAATAATAAAACATTAGTAAATGTGCAGAATTATAAGAATAAATATGAAATGTGATGGTAAATGTAATGATAATTATGCACTTTTACTACCAATCAGCCAGATATTATGTTTAGTGTGTGTCTATGTGCTAGATTTCAATCTTGTCCTAAAGAATCTCACTTAATTGCGGTAAAGAGCATTATTAGATATCTTAAGGGCACTAATAGAATGGGCTTGTGGTATCTGAAAATCGGACAATTTTCTATGATGAGTTATTCGGATGCCGACTATACCGGTTGTAGAGTGGATAGGAAGAGCATTAGTGGTACTTATCAATTTCTAAAAATTGCCTTGTTTCGTGGCCTTCTAAGAAACAAAATTTCGTGGCATTCTCAACCGACGAGACGGAGTATGTTGTGGCTGAGGCTTGTTGTGCACATGTCCTATGGTTGAAACATACTCTCCTTGACTATAATTTACATTATGACCATATTAAAATATTTTGTTTTAATACTAGCACCATTCATATGACCAAAAATGTGAATTAACATAGCAAGACCAAGCACATAGATATTCGATGTCACTTTCTCAGAGATCACTATGAGAAAGGCGACATTGAAATTGGTTATATTTTCACTGATTTTCAACTTGCGGACAATTTTACTAAACTACTAGATTGTAATAGATTTTCATTTATTTGTGGTGAGTTGAATGTTTGTATTATGGATTCATAAGTTTTTGAAATTACTTTTCAATTTATTTGTAAGTTTTGAAAATTTGTTTTTTTTTCATTCATAACTCTTTTATGTTGATATCCTTACCCTTTTTTATGCATGACAAAAAAGGGAGAGATACTTGAGTCATTAAGTTGTTTTGGTATTCATAAGTTGTTTTGGTATTCATATTTGAGTTTTGGTATTCATCTTTGAATTATTAATATGTTTTGGTAATCTATATTCCATTCTCTTTACCATGCTTATAAAATGTAATTGGAGGAAAAAGGATTGGAAGGATGGTAGACTATATATGCATATTATTCTATATTGATACATTTTTATATGCATATATGTGTGACTTACTTATATTGTAAAATTCATTTAAAGTCATAAAGTTTTGTCATCATTAAAAAGGGGGAGATTGTTAGCTCAAGGTTACAATCACTCGGTTTTATAGTTTTGATGATCACAAAACATATGTGATCATTTATACTAATCAAGTTCAAGTGTTTAAGTTTATTTCATGATTCTAAGGATTCAAGGAGTTTTCTTCCTCTAAAAGTATTGGAGACTTAAGAAGACTCAAATACGGAATCAAAACTCAAAGCATTCAAATGTCGCAATGGAGAAGCCTGATTGAAGATCTTGTAGTCACCTAGAGCCTTTTAAAATATTAATTTGTTAAAGTATAGAATACGGTAGTAATGCTGAAGAAGTTACACAAACAAAATATACAATTTTGAAAAATACAAGTTTTTGGTAGTATTGATATTTTTGCATGTATGGTATTGATACATGTCTCATAATTTTTTCAAAATTTTATAATAAGTTTAGAACATGTATTTCATCACCTATACATTGTTACATCACTCTTAAATCAATACAAAATATTTTAAAAATTATTTTAATTTCAAAAATCATACATAAAATTGTTTCAGGCCAAAACGTTCTACTGCCCAATCGACTAGTACCCACTGCAGGCCAGATCGGTCGACCAGGTGGTCGACCAGGCCTTTTCCCAGGGGTGTGCACATTAGTGCACGTTGTCGGTCGACCTTGCGATCGACCAACCGGTCGACCGACTAAGAGACCCTAACTCTCGGTTAGGGTCAGTCGACCGGATTGGTCGACCGACAGTTTAAAATTCTCTTTTTAATTTAACGAGCGGTCGACCGACCGGTCGACCGGAGCCAATGGCTCTATTCTAGATGACCTGTCGGTCAACCAGCTGGCCGATCGACAGGCTGCCAGATGGCCATAACGGCTAGTTTTTGAATCTGTTTTGTTTTTAGTGCATTCTAACAGGCATTTTAGGTTTTCAAGTGTTTAAACATACCCCAAATGACCTGGTATGATTTATAAATGATATTTATTCATTACCTATATATATGGGTCATGGGTTTTAGTTTTAGACAAGATAAATATACAAGTTTTCAAGTTCATTTCTAAAGAGAATAATTTTTCTAGCTTTCAATCTCTAAGTTCTTTCTCTCTAAAGCTATTTTCAGTTGGTTTTAAAACTACTTTATTCTTTCTAGCTGAATTTCTTTTCTCACTTAGTTTCTTGAGCAACACTTCATATTCTATTCTACAGAAAGTTGTAAGAGAGAGTGTTTGTGATCTTATTAGATAACCAAGTGCTTTGTAACCTCAATTGGTTTTGTGCTACCTCTTGTGAAAAAGGTTGAGTTGGTGGAGTTGTATACTCCGATTTTATGTAGACCAAGTTGTAATTCTTTTATGAAAGGTCCCTTTGTGGAATATCCCTTAGAGGATAGTGAAATCCTTCATAGTGGTGAAGGCGGGGACGTATAGGAGTGGCTCGAAACTTGGAACAAATTCTCTTGTGTTTGCGTTTGATTATGTCTTGCTCTCTATTGCTTTTCATTTATTTTATACTTGTGAAATTATTTATCTTGCATTCTATAATTGGTTTCATTTCATCCCTTCATTACCAGTCTATACTGATCTTAACAAGGAGGTAATTGAGCACCTAAACTCATTATTTAGAAGAATCAAAGAGGAGAAGTTCTAGAGCCCTTCACAGGGAATTCGGCTTCAAATTCTTATTTTGAGTGACCATTTGCATAACTCATCATAAGTAGTCTTAAAATTGCATTTAATTAGCAAAACACCTATTCAACCCCCTCTAGGTGTATTTCATAACTTGCTAACTACTTGTTAATTCACATGAATCTAATAGCCTCTACTTGGCCTTGCTCTTGCAAGAGCCACTGATGGTTCATAATGATGGATTTTTACACTGTAACATTTAATTCTCTAACAAGTTATCATTTCTTTATTTCATGCTTACTCTAGTTAGTTTTGATAGTTTAAGTATAGCTTACTCTTATTTGTTGACTTGGATATGAAAGTGATCTTATGAGTCATGCTTTGAAATGCTCTTAAACCAAGGATTAGTGATGGCCAAGGATACATGTGAGGCAACTATCACTAAGAGATTAGCATAGTTAGTGGAGCCATTAGAAGTTAGTAGTCAAGAGTTTTCTTTCCTCTTTATTTTATTTTAAAAATATATCAAAAATCACAAATACATTCTTTTCTATGTTTCTCACTTCTTTGTTTTCACCGTATCCTTCTCTTTTCATTCTTTGTTTTTCTTTTCATTCTTTAAATTATAGAAGACCTGTTAACACACACGTGAATAGATAGGTAAAGCTTCTATCGGTTTCCGTCCTTGTGGATTCGACCTGTTTAGCCTCTATGTTATTGATCATACACATATTTTGCATTCTTTTCATTACACTCCTACATTTATCGTGTAATAAATCTGCTAATTTTCTTGTCTTAAATATTTATTTTATAGAAGATAATAATGAAGAGAAAGAGGATTAAACCAAATAAATATCAGTTAAAATCAGATTTAACTGGATATATTTGGTTAGCTGAGGATGATCCCAGATCTAGTTAGAACAAATCAAGGATTGGGGCAAATGTTCAGCTGAAGATCAGAGCAAATCAAAAAGATAACACCAAATGAAAACCGATAAAATTCAGATTTCTATAAATCCATTTTGGTTAGCTAAAGATCAATTGAGGATAATATCAAATACAGAGAGATAAATGGATAGAGAGAAGATCAACGGATGAGATGAAGCAAGTTTGACTCAGATTCTGACTGGATACATTTTAGTATTTGAATCATATCTTTCTCTACAGAATCTCAAATCTGATGATTCAAGATGATCCAGAAATAAGACTTACAGGGCTACAACTCTTATGTTGATCATTATTTCTAATTCTGTCATTGTATAAGTGATATTCAGAAATCCACACGCCAACAGACTGCAGATCAGAATTGAATATCCACCTCAAATCAAGTTTAGAGATAAGGGGAGGATTCAAATTCAGAAAAGCCAGCTTTTCCTATCTTTATACTCCTCTAACCTCTATATTTCTTCTATAAATACCTGCAATCTCAAAGGAAAGGGGACGACGAAGCAGAGAATAGAACTTAGGATAATTTGTAGTTTGTAACTTAGGTTTTTAGTTTTTTTTTATGTAATTTTTACTTTTCTTTATGTAACTGAGAGGAGAGACAAGTTTCATGGAGGAAGGAGATCAAGCTTGTACTGAGAGTGACACCGGTGTAAGTAAGTCTTTTCTTTCATTGTTATTTGAATCAAATCAAAGTTTCTTTTCTTTCTTTACTCTTGTTTTCTTTTACTCTCCTCTGATGTGTTGCAATCCAAGAGAATCCGATATCCTCGAGACTGCTTAGCCGTTGCAAGTGCCCTTGATGGCCTATGGTGATTAACAACCCTTGTCTTGCTAGTATAGTTTGCCCTTTTATTCGTAGTGTAGATCGAGAATGGGGAAGATCCTATACGCCATGCTTGATTACCTTCAAAGACAAGGTAAGGCGTCGCAACGGATCCAAGGTATATGAGCACTGAAGAGGTAAGTAATTTTTAGGTTGTCTTTCTTTTCTTTTATTCTTTAGTTTCAATATCACAATCTCCAACCATTCTTATCACCCTTTTCAATTTCTTTGTAAATAATCATTTCCATTTTCCCACCTTCTAAATCTACCACTTTCTTTCTAACTTCACTTTAACCTAATTTTTCTCTTTTTCTTTTAAAGAACTAAAGAAGAACTTTAACCATACTTTGTATCTTAAAAGAAAACTTACTAAAAAGCTTCTATCGCTAGTCCCTCCTTATGGATCACAACCCGCATAGCCACTTGCTATTGCGGTAGAATTGAGTACTTGCACTCTTTAATCTTAAAAGTTCTGAAATACTGTATTTGTGTGCAGGTTCGAGCTCAATCAAATTTTTGGCGCCGTTGCCGGGAAGGACGGTAAGTATTTCTCTTTTTAGATTTACAATTTTGGTTAACTTTCTTGTTTGTTCTTGGTGTATAGGTTTGACAACAAGGAATTCTTGCTGCAGTGGACACATAAGTGGCCTTGGACTCTGCTCCAGAAAGCAGAGCCAAGAAGCCCTCAGATTTGCTACAGTCCTGTGGCAAACTGAGTGAACTACTAACCTGTATTTTCTGCAGGTTGGCTGAATTGCGCAATTTAAATCACTGTAGCATTTATTTCCTTGTTTGATTCACTGTATTTACTTTCTAACCTCAACAGTAAAATGATGATTGTAAATGCTAAAATGATTTAGACTTTGCATTTAGGCACGTGTCTATTTCATTACATTTTCTATTTACTGTTGAAGAGTGCTGGAGTAAAGGTACATGTGCATAGCATCTAGTATAAGAACACTTTTGGATTGTTTACATTGCTTAAGTGTTGCTTTTCTTGTACACTGCACTAAATTGATCTAAGGGCTTGTCCTATAAACAAGATAAGGTGGGGAAGTCATTACCCTCCCTTAGTCCATAAACAATCTCCTCACTCACTAACCCAAACCTAACTAAAAATGAGTAGACGTTGGCCCTAGGGACATCTCGGACTCAATTAGGAGATTATCCTAAAGGGGAAAGGTGTTGGAATTTGACTCCTGCCAAATCAGTGTCTAGGAAGGGGATTAAGGGCCGAAAGCCTGAAGGTTAGTGGTTACTTAATTAAGGAACGTCTTTGACGGATAACCTTCCACCAATCTTGCCCTGACCTGACTGATTAGCTTGTGGTCAAAGTCTGCATTATACCTCCTATGGACAGTCTAACCAGTTAGGAGTCGTCTAGGTCAAAGGTCTACCCTAACTTAGGTTAGAATTTTTTCTTTTTTGTTTGCTTATTTGTTTGTTTTTTTCTTCTTTGTTGTGTTTTATTGTGTGATATGGCTTATAACAACAATTTTCAAATTTTAATGGTAATCCATATTATACATCAACTTCTTCTTTGGATATTACCAACCCGGCATATCATAACTTTAACCAACCTAGTGTGCCAGATTGGTCTTATTCGAATCATTACATGCCCCAGTCCCAATACTATGAACAAGACTGGAATAATCATCACTACTCTTCACAGAGTCAATGGGGATACAACTCCCCCGAGTCATATTGTCAAATACCCTACCAACATCCATCTTCATTTACTCCTTCTCCCAAATAACCATTAGAAGAATCAATTGACTGGGAAAAGAGGATGGAAGCCTTAGATGAGCTTGAGCGACGAATTCAAATTTTAGAAGACTCAAAATCCCGTAAAAATTTTCAAGTCACAGATCCTTACTCTATTTTTCAAGGAGAATATGCCAACTTAAAAAAGAGTATGGAAACCATGATTCAATGTCAAAATGATCCACTCGATATGATAGAAGCAAGAATCAGTAGATTGGAGAACATGCGTAGGAATAAGGAAACTCTCCCTATTCAATCTTTGACTATTCCTAACACTTCTAGCCATATTGATGAAAACCAAGAATCATGGATCTTGAAGACTTTGACCAAGATTCAGTTTCACCACAAAGCCTTGAACTTGACCAATATCAACCCATTAACGAATTGGCAAGTTTTCATTTTAATGAGATTGAACTTGATCATGAATGTGAACCGATCCCCAACTTTGTGATTCAGTTTCCATCTTCGAATCTATGTTGACTCCGATATTCTTACCCAATTTGGACCAATTTTCTGAGCCAACATTTATTCCCATACCCATAGATTTTGAAATTGAATCACCAATTTTGGATAGTCACATTCCATTGATGGGAAAAGAATGTGAATATCAATTCTTGGACTTGGACTCAATGCTTGAACCAAAACTAACTCTCGAACCCCAAGTCGATTTTCCCGAGTTTGTATTGGTTCCTGAACCTATCATTTTTGAGTCCAAGTCAACCATTCCACCGAGTCACATTCTTTTGTTGGACATAGGTATAGACCATGATGACTCTGTGATGATTTTCCAGGACTGGTCATGTAAAGGAAGTAAGATTCACGATAGGATCTTTCATGATCCTATTCATACTAGGGACTATAAATATGTAAATAGAAAAGATGTCAATAAACGTAGGTTCCGTGAACTACCACATTATCTTGATTGGGTAGCAACGCTTGACCCAATCAGACCACCACCGGAACCACCACCTTAAGGTAATATTTTTCTTCCGTGTCTTCTTTTTCATGGATCTATGCATTAATTCATACATTGAGGACAATGCATGAGATAGGTGTGGGGGAGGGTTCTAACATAACCTAGGTTTTTCTTTTTATTAAAAAAAATTTAACATTTTCTTGACTTTTAAAAAACTTTTTGAAAATAGAAACAATATTTTGACATATTTTTTGTAAGAAATTAAGTCAATTTTAAGGAATAGGAAAATCAAAATTAGGATTTCTTAAACTTGGTCAAAATAAGATTTTTTGTTTGATTTTTAGGGTTAGGAAGATAATTTGTCAAAGTAATTTAGTCTTTATCTTTACCTTAATGAAATATGCACACTTCATACACTTACACACTTAAGGTTCAAAAACAAATATTCTTATGCCTTATAAAAAAAGAAAAAAAGAAAAAAAATATATCTATGAAAGATGAACAAATCTAATTATTGATTAGCTAGGTACTTTGGCCTAAGCAAGCCTTGGTATTTATGCTAAAGATAATTGATAAGTTTAAAATATATATATATATATATATATATATATTATATATATATATATATTATATATATATTATATATATATATATATATATATATATATATATATATATATATATATATATATATATATATATATATCCTCTGATTAAGCTGGGTATCTATGCCGCATGAAGCATAAATATTCACGCCTAAAAGGGGTACATTTTATAAATAAAAAGCTTAGTTTCGTGGCCTTATCTGCTCGAGTTTTTAAGTCCTTAGGGGTGTTTTCTCACCTGGTGCCCTAAAACTGTCCGGTTTGGGTGTCATTGACTAAAGGCTCGTTACATGAGCAGATTGAAAGCCTAATGGAATTGAGGAATAAAAACCACCAAAAATAAATATAAATAAGGCATAGGAGTTAATGTTAAAGAACCCTTAGTCAAACTTTACAGTCACGATGGTGCATATGACTCAGGGTAAAGTAATAGACTAGATGAGAAGTACAATTTGACTCCTTACTTTGATTGATAACAAATTTTTGAATAGAGACTAAGTTTAGGAATGAAAAATTCAGTTTTCCTATAACTTATAGATTACTTAAATCTTACAATTATATTTCAAATATTTTTCTCTTTCAAAATGCTTTTCGAAAATACTAACTCTTTGTTTCTCTTTCTTTATGGATTTTGTGGGTGTAATCCACTGAAAACCCTCACGAGACAAAACTCGTACTCTAGGGGAAACCTAGAGGTTTAACGACTTGTTGCACAAGCTCAGTGCAATCGCGTGACCTGCGAAAGTGGTCTAATAACCTTTGATTTAGTTTTGTTGTTTTGCTCGAGGACGAGCAAAAGCTAGGTGTGGGGGTGTGATCGTACACATATTTTGCATTCTTTCATTACACTCCTACATTTATCGTGTAATAAATCTGCTAATTTTCTTGTCTTAAATATTTATTTTGTAGAAGATAATAATGAAGAGAAAGAGGATTGAACCAAATAAATATCAATTAAAATCAGATTTAATTGGATCTATTTGGTTAGCTGAGGATGATCCCAGATCTAGTTAGAACAAATCAAGGATTGGGGCAAATGTTCAGCTGAAGATCGAGCAAATCAAAAAGATAATACCAAATGGAAACCGATAAAATTCAGATTTCTATAAATCCATTTTGGTTAGCTAAATATCAATTGAGGATAATATCAAATACAGAGAGATAAATGGATAGAGAGAAGATCAACGGATGAGATGAAGCAAGTTTGACTCAGATTCTGACTGGATATATTTTAGTATTTGAATCATAACTTTCGCTACAGAATCTCAAATATGATGATTCAAGATGATTCAGAAAGAATACTTACAGGGCTACAACTCTTATGTTGATCGTTATTTCTAATTCTGTCATTTGATAAGTGATATTCAGAAATCAACACCCAATAAACTGCAGATCAGAACTGAATATCCACCTCAAATCAAGTTTAGAGATAAGGGGAGGATTCAAATTCAGAAAAGCCAGCTTTCCCTATCTTCATACTCCTCTAACCTCTGTATTTCTTCTATAAATACCTGCAATCTTAAAGGCAAGGGTACGACCAAGCAGAGAATAGAACTTAAGATAATTTGTAGTTTGTAACTTAGGTTTTTAGTTTTTTTTTTTTTATGTAATTTTACTTTTCTTTATATAACTGAGAGGAGAGACAAGTTTCATGGAGGAAGGAGATCAAGCTTGTACTGAGAGTGACACCGGTGTAATTAAGTCTTTTCTTTCATGGTTATTTGAATCAAATCAAAGTTTCTTTTTCTTTCTTTACTCTTGTTTTCTTTTACTCTCCTCTGATGTGTTGCAATCCAAGAGAATCCGATAGCCTCGAGACTGCTTAGTCGTTGCAAGTACCCTTGATTGCCTATGGTGATGAACAACCCTTCTCTTGCTAGTATAGTTTGCCCTTTTATTCGTAGTGTAGATCGAGAATGGGGAAGATCCTATACGCCATGCTTGATTACCTTCAAAGACAAGTAAGTCGTCGCAACGGATCCAAGGTATATGAGCACTGAAGAGGTAAGTAATTTTTAGGTTGTCTTTCTTTTCTTTTATTCTTTAGTTTCAATATCACAATCTCCAACCATTCTTATCACCCTTTTCAATTTCTTTGTAAACAATCATTTTCCATTTTCCCACCTTCTAAATCTACCACTTTCTTTCTAACTTCGCTTTAACCTAAGTTTTCTGTTTTTCTTTTAAAGAACTAAAGAAGAACTTTAACCATACTTTGTATCTTAAAAGAAAACTTACTAAAAAGCTTCTATCGCTAGTCCCTCCTTGTGGATTACGACCCGCATAGCCACTTGCTATTGCGGTAGAATTGAGCACTTGCACTTTTTAATCTTAAAAGGTCTGAAATACAGTATTTGTGTGCAGGTTCGAGCTCAATCAGCTATAACGGAAGCATCGAGGAAGCCAAAGCATGCACTTTTAACTCGTGATTTTAAAACATACACTTTTCGTACACGGTTCTCTCCCGATCAAGCACCCTTATATATATTAGATTATACCATGCCTCTGGGATATACTGGACCGCCTCCAGAGCATACACTATCACATCTCTTCCTGTAACCTTGACTGTCACTGTCACGCCCCGCTTCCCAAAATACGAGGAAAACGGAGTCGCGACGAGAGTCAGCGACGTATATACGAGAGGAAAATACCTCACGCATACACGCTAAGCCTTAAGTAACCCGAAACAAGCTATAACCTGAAACTATAATGAATCATGTTTACTGCAATATTACATATAGGCATCCACGCATGATAACATATGAATCAAGACAGGAATAACAAATGAATCTGATATAACGAGAATCAGGAAATAATATGAAGATAAGAAAGATAAGAATACCGGAATCGAATAGGGGGAAGCTCCAGCTTTTTACGAAGCGTACAGTCTCATCGAACACCTGACAATAGAAACAAAGCGTCCAATATCTGGACGTGCAAATTCACGGTCGTCAAAAAGCGACCTGGTGAGTGTGTGTGTAAAGAGGAGAACTCATGCATATAAACAATGTGCATAAAATAATAACAAGAATAACTACAGACATAAGATAACAAAATAACATGATAAACAAGTAACTGAATAACAATAACATGAATAAACGTGCAGATAAAAGACAAGTAAAACAACTGTAAACAACTGATGTCATGAAAACGGGGAACGACTAATGTCTAGATGTGTAACCTAGCATGTCACTAGTCTAGTATACAATCTGGTCATAGTTATAGTCATATGTCTATCAAAGTATACATATGCACAGTCAGGTGATATAGTCAATCACAATATGCTATAAACAATTTATTAACATTTATTATGTCAGCGAACACCAATTGCCACCTGTAATAGACGCATCCCATACTACGCCTACTACACGTATCAATCGAAGTCCTAAATTATTGAAATTAATAGAAGAGACATTATCCATGCTTTAGGTGGGTGTCGTACATACCCGGGACCACTGCCTCAGTTTTCTGGCGCTGAATCAGGCCGTACCGCTAGGTACTCAGTAACAGTAACAATAATCTTACTATGAAAACAATAGAACAATAACAATACAGACGGGATGTCAGTCATCCCCCAGGAACCCTGCAGTGGAACACTCAGTCGGCTGCGCAACCTGTATCCTAGGTCCACCCAAAATACATATTGTTAGCCCAGAGGCCTTCCACTCTAGTTTTGATGATGATTAACTCATGTAGTTATGTTTACTAATAATCTTGTGATGTTTAGTTTCAGATACTTAACCAAGATATTAGTAGGTGATTAGCTTCAACAAAGGAGTTTTAGAGCTTTCACATGGTGATTCAAGAGCCCGAGCGTCAAAGTTCATATCTAGCACTCATTGGAGTCAAGCTCAGTGGATCACGTTTGGATCGAGTCGAATTGGAGACGGAGCTCTACAAGAAGACTTCGGTACAGTATTTAGTTTAGTGTTTAGATCCATTGTAAAGTTAGATAGTGTGATATGCTCAAGTTCACAACACACACACTTGTTTAAGTTTCATGTTTATTAGTTTTCGGTTTTTGGTTTAACCGATCTTGGTTTTCATGAATAGATAGAATCAACAAGTTTACATGGTTTATGTATATTAGATTTGTTCTATATACATGTATGCTTCAACTATTTATACAAACTAAGTTTGATAACCTATTCATGTATTTGGAGTTTTGAATTTTAACAAAACTTATTTTGGATTTAAAGTCAAAAACATTGATATATATCTTTATATGTATATTGGAGTATATCCATATACTACATGCCTAAATGTTGTTTAATATCATGTTTTCGTTTTTGGATGAGTTTTGGACAAATCGGATTTCCATTCAAAAATCCATGTTTTGGAAAATACGAGTTTTGGTTTTCGGCAAAATTTTCAAGTCACAAAAATGGTTCAAATAGTTTGAAATATGTGTTGAAATTTTTCTCACATGTTTGTATATCATAGATAATACAAGAACTTATTTTTATGGATTTTTAGAGATTTTATGGGATTTATTTGTCAAATAAAAACAAAGTTTTCTGATCCCTAAAACGCCCTGCCAGGCTCTGGCAGTCGACCGGGCCGGTCAACCGAACCCAGAGTCGGTCGACCAGATCGGTCGACCGATGTGCACAAGAATGTGTACCTGACCAGCCACTTGAGCCGGTCGACCGAGCGGTCGACCGACTGCAAGTACCCCACTCTCGGGTGGGGGCGGTCGACTGGACAGTCGACCGTGAGGCTTGGCACGGTCGACCGAGCGGTCGACCGGCCAGAGCGCAATTGCTCTCTGGATTGGCATGATAGACTGGGCGGTCGACCTGTAGGCTCAACGGTCACTTTTTTGACCGCTGGCTGGTCGACCGGCCGGTCGACCGGAAGGTCAATTTTGACCTGACTACTGCCAACGGGCAGATTCTTTTGGGGGATTATAAATACCCCATTTCAAGAGTGTTTTAGGTAGAACTTTTAAGAGCAAAATTTCTCCTATTCTCTAGTGTTTAAAACAGTAAGTTTTCAAAATATTTTTGGGTTCAAAAGATCTATCTTTATTTGTTTTAAAGTGTTGGAAAATTCAAAGAAAAAGAGAGTATTTGGGAATTGGTTTTTGATCTCCAATTCTATATCTATCTTGTGATTTTCCCAGGTGTTTTTCTTTGTTGGTTTCTTTTCAAAACACTTTATTTTCTCACTTGAGCTTATCATATCTACCTATCTATTAGGATCTTTGTGTAAGTGAGAAAGAATTGGTTTGTGGTCTTTTGATCACTAAGTTGTAACCCTCCTACTTTGTGTTATCCCTCTTGTGTAGAGGTTGATTTGTGGAGTGGTGGCTTTGTGCCCTATCCCTCTAGTGAGAGGTTGATTGGTTGTATTGGCTTTGTGCCTATCCCTCATTTGTGAGGTTGATATTGGTGACTTTGTGCCTAGCCTCTAAGTGTAGAGGTGGTGTTTGTAATTGAGAGAGAAGTTGTGTACTCCCTTGTTGTATTGCCCCAAATTCTCAGTGGAGGTTCCCTGTGTGGGAGTCCTATGTGGACAAGTTAGTGGATTGGAAATCCTTTTGTGTGAAGGCGGGGACGTAGAGCTGTGTGCTCGAACCTCGAAACATATCGCGGTGTTTGCGTTTGATCCATTGACTCTTACTCTCTCTCTCTCTCTCTCTTTTATATTGTGCCTTGCATCATTTCATATTGCTTATTCATTATATGCTTGGCTTGTTTGTGTGTGCCTCACTTGTGCTGAACCACGAGAGCTTCATATAGCGCCTCAACTCTTATTCAGAGGAATCAAGAGGAGTTAGTCCAGAGCCCTTCACCGGGAATTCGGCTACACTCATTGGTTGCATTAAGTATTGTTGCAATTTAGTTTTAATTTCCGCATTTAGTTCGTTAGATTAGCCGTACACCTATTCACCCCCCTCTAGGCGTACTTTCAATTGGTATCAGAGCCTACGCTCCTGATATTAGGTTTAACCACCTAGGAGTGTGATCTTGGTTTTGCTAATCTACATTTGCATTTGCATTTGTACACATATAGTTTGCACTCATGGATAGCCCTCCCATGTTTGATATCTCTAAAATTGACACATGGAAGATTTTGATGAGTTGGCATTTAAAAGCCATAGGTTATAAAGTTTACCTTGCCATTACCAAGGAATCCTATCTTAGTGATAGCAAGCATATAGAGGCCAATGCACAAGTCCTAAAGGCACTTAGAGCATCTCTTCATAAAGATTATTTACATGTGTTTTCTCACTATGGTCCGCTTTTGCAGTATGGAGCATTTTGACTTCTCCCGGGCTACCAAAGCTTATCGATAAGAAGAGGAGATCTAGGAGAGACAAGTCCGACGAACATTGCTTCATGGTCCAAAGAAATGACTCCCTTGAGGTACAATCGGAAACTCAACTAGATGCTAGCACTAGTTCCTATTGCAATGAGTGTTTAGAGGCACAAGCTATAAATGAAGAACTTACTAACATGTGTGAAAAGTTGCTTTCAAAATATAAACTTTTGAAAAAGGATAACATTGATTTAAAAGAAGAAAATAAAAATTTATCTTCTAGACTTGAGAATGTTTTGCAGGAAAGGGATAAGATTTCAAGTGAAAGTGACTCACTTAAATCCCAACTTGATCTTGCACTTGATGAAAACGAAATTTTGAAAAATAAAAATGATTGTAATGATATTTTGAAGAAAAATGAAAACTTATCTTCAAAACTTGATTTTATTGTAAAGAAAATGTTTCTTTGAAAAACAAAATTGATTTGATTTCAAAAGATTTAGAAGTTTGCTTAAATGAAAATAAATCTTTGAAATATGCTATAGATTCACATGTTTGCCATGCTAGTGTAGCTTCACCTAGCTTACCTATTGCATGCACCTCTTCTTCTAGGATTAATAATGATATTTGTTCGTTAAAGAAGAGTGTGGATTGTTTGGGCTCCACTTTGAGCCAATGTGCCTTGAACCACACACGGTTGGAATCTATGTTTCGAAAGAAACAAGTTCCATCTTTGCATGCACACCATCCACGGCATACACATGCTTTGCACGTTCATGCACACAACACGATGTATGCTAATGTGTACACATGTACACATTGTGGACGTAAGGGCCACCTTGCTAAGTTTTTCTATGCTCATATACATGATTCAAATTTAGCAACTAAATTTGTTTGGTTAGGAAAGGAACTAACCCCCATGGACCCAAAAGAGTGTGGGTACCAAAGACCACCCCTATTGTATTTGATGTAGGTGTGGGCTCTCGCATGACGTGAGAGTGATGGTACCTTGAGGTGGATGCGTCCCAAGCTTTATGAGGACTATTTGGATGCATCACTTTCAAGGAAAGTTTGGTGGAAGGACCACCATGGTTTGGAGATATGGAGACGTGCCTTTTCGGTTTTGGGTAACGATCTCTAACTCCTATTATTGTTTACATGCTTTTCATATCATTGATTTTAGCATGTTTTGATGTTTATTGATTATTATGTTAAAAGCCATGATAATTAGGCTTATGACATACATGTATAGTATTTGAGATCACCCATGTTTAAAATGGACCCATATTTTGTGTTCTCTCCATGTTTTAGCTATCGTGTAAGTCATAGATCAAATGCATATGCATTTGTCATAATGATCATATGAGTTTTTGTTTTGATTTCTATGCTTCATGTTTTTATTACATGTTTAGATGTTAATTTTCATTAAAATTTAGGTATATACTTGTACAACTAGTGAGCCACAAATAGATCATTATATGTTTGTGCTTGAAAGCTCATTTGTACTCATTAAATGTACTAGTATAGCCTAGTTTTGATGATTCATGCATTTGACTTGTATTCCCATTTTATACATGTTTTTCATGTTTATATGTTTAGCTTCATGTATATGTCTAATTTGTCCAAACTATTAGCTATACATATACATCCCTTGAGCCACTTCCCTTCATGCATATACTTTGTGGACTCGTTATGTTTGGATATGTATGTATTCTTTAGTTTGTACATGACATACATATACCTTGAAGAATTCGAGTTCTGATGACTTTCATGTTTTAAGGGATTTCTTATTGAGCCTTAATTGCATATTTTCATGATGATATGTTTCACATAACACTTGTACACTCACTTTTGATGTTTTCTCATGACTTTGTTTTCATGAGTATAATTTGTGCTATATGGTTTTTGAGTGTTTTGGTGATCATGTGATCTACATGTTTTTCATGAAATATAGTTGTGTTTTATTCCTTGCTTGAAGGATTTCGTACTAGCTTATAAAGTTTTCATATAACTAGTTCGTATTCTTCATATTGGAAGAGTTTTCAATTATGCTAAACTATTTTCAAACCTATTTTTGAAAACCCCTTCCATCGAAGGGCGGTTGGTTGGGCGACCATGCCTTGTATGCTTATTATTGAAAAACCTTTTAAACATGTGCATAAAATGGGTGGAAAGGAATATGAGTTATACACTTAATCTTACTTTGTTTTCAATTGGTATCATTGGATCTTTTCAATTCGTATCACTATTGACATTCCTTTTGTATACTCATATATGTTTTTATATATGTATGCTTACACTTCAAATAGTATCAATTTCGATTGGTATTAAATTTTATATACATATATATATGCTTTATTTGTGCTTACTATATCTCTATATCTTTGAGCATAAATTTTAGTTAGGCTAAGCTTGATTTCTTAAATGACTATAATATTTCAATTGATTATGTTTCAATTGGTATCTTATACAAGCTTAGGCATTATTTTATTTGTATTTCATAAAGGGGGAGAAAATTCATATTTCACCTTTCAATTGGTATTTCTCTTTTCAATTGGTTTTGGTATTCTACTCCCACACTTTATATTAAAAATGATTAAAAAAAAAAGGGATATTGATTATTTTTGGTATCATATGCTTTTAATGAAAAATTACTTTCAATTGGTACTAATCTTTTCAAATTGGTGTCAAGATTACCTATAAGTTTTACTTTCAATTGGTATATTTTATTGATATCAAAATTATTGGTTGAATTGCTCAAAATGATTTATTTATTTACAATTGATATTTAATTGATATTTACTTACAATTGGTATCAATTGGTATTTAAATTTATATTAAAAATATTTGTTATATGTACCACATTATGTACTTTCAATTGGTATATTTCATTGATATCATGATGCACTAAACTAATATCTTGGTTAATGATCTGAAACTTAAACAACACAAGATTATTAGTAAACATAACTACATGAGTTAATCATCATCAAAACTAGGGTGGAAGGCCTTTGGGCCAACAATCTCCCCCTTTTTGATGATGACAAAACTCATGGAGTTATATATGCATGGATTAAAGTAAAGCTTCAAAGAAGCTCCCCCTTAACTCATGCATAACCAAATAACATAATAATATGCAATGAAGGCTCTTAAAACATGAATGCATAAATATGCATAAACAATAAAGGTTCTAGATACCAATGAAATATTCAAAACAAAGCATGCTCTAGATACCAATTAACAAATAAACATTTTCTAGATGCTCTAGATACCAATTAACATACATTAAACTATATTAAACTTAATATATGCAAAAACATAACTATGCATATATAAAACTCAAAATCTTTCTCCCCCTTTTTGTCAATCATCAACAAAGGGGTAAACAATCAAAACAATACAAACAATGGTCTCCCCCTTTTTGTCTAAAACAAAAACAAAGTCAATAAGGGGTGACTACAAACATGATATCAATTAAAAATATGTCAATGAAGCATCTTGATACCAAATGAAAATAAACAAAGATCAATAAATGTTATATGCTATATTCATTCATGAAGAGGAAGACGCTAAGTTAGCTTCCCTACACATATGCATTACATGAAAGATGGATGTTAAGCCCTAATTCACATAACACACATTATGTAATGAATAAGAGGAGATGTGAAGCTCCCCCTACACACGTGTACCACATAAGGAAGAGATGTTAAGCTCTTCAATACACAATACACTCAACATGAATATATATGTAGAAGAGATGTTAAGCTCTTCTTGCATATAAGAAAATTTAAATCAAAACTTTTGTATTTTACTTTAAACAAAATTTTTAGATACCAATTTAAAACACAAGACATCTTGATATCAATTGAAATTAAACATAATAACTTTTGAATGTCTAAACACAAATTTTGATACCAATTGTAAATGTTTTACCAATTGAAAAGATTTTACATAGAAACATTGATACAATTGTAAGAATTATTCATTTAAACATATGATACCAAATTCGAATTTTCAATCATAAAGTATGGGAGTACAAATATCAATTGAAAGACAAAATCAAATTTTCTCCCCCTTTATGAAATACAAACTAAAATATGCATAGTCTTGATACCAATTTAAAAGTAATCAATTTAAACAAAATAGAAACTCAAGCACTAGCATAAACACAAACATATATATGTATGGAAAATAGATACAAATTGAAATTGATATTCTTGGAATTGAAAGCATACATACATACAAAACAAATATGAGTATACAAGAAGATCAAAATGATACCAATTGAAAGAGTTTAATGATACCAATTGACATAACAATAAGTTCAAGTGTATACATCATATTACTATACTCTCACAATCATGGACAAGTTTTAAAAGATTTTCATTTTAAAGCATACATGAACATGATCTCCCATCCATCCTCCCATTAAGGGTAGGGGTTTTCAAAAATAGATTTGAAAAATAAGCTTTGTTTGAAATACTCTACCAAAGTGAAGAATAAAAATGGAAATATTTGTTAACTAGTACGAAATCCTTCAAGCAAGGAATAAAACAAAATTATTTTTCATAAACATGAAATCCACATGATATCAAACACTCTAATTCAATTAAGCATAAATATGACTCATGAAAACAAAACATGAGCAAGCAATAAATGTGAGTGTACAAATAAGGTGTGAATATCATAATCATGAAAATTTTTCATTAAGCTCAATTATTCCTTAAACATGAAAACATAAAAATCATCAAACTATTTAATCTTCAAGGCATATGTATGTCTTATACAAACTAAGGTATACATACATATCCAAACATAATGAGTCCACAATAGATATATGCATGAAGGCACGTGGCTCAAAAGGATAAACATGTATAACTAATAGTTTGGACAAGATAGACATATACATGAAGTTAAATATAATCACAAAAACATGAAACATGAATAACTTAAATTTTTATCAACAAATTTCATTTCAAGGTATATGTATGAATTGTCAACACAATAAATATACATACATATCCCTAAACACGATTGAGTCCATATATAGAGATTTGCATGAAAGGCAAATGACTCAAGGGGTATACATGTATATCTTAAAGTTTGGCAATACAAACATATACACGAAGTGAAAACTTATAAAACAAATCCAAAAATGGAATACAAGTTTAAAATATATGAATCATCAAAACTAGACTATACTAGCACATCTAATGGGTTCAAATAAGCATTCAAGCACATACATATATAAATTTATTTGTGGCCCACTATATGTACAAGTATAAATCTTCTAGTTTTAATGAGAACTAACACTTAAACAAATATTCAAGACATGAAGCATCAAAACAAGTATAAAAACCATCATGATAAAACTAAAACATGATTACTATGTAAATTCACATGTATTAGATTCATGATGTACATTATAGCTTAAACAAAAGTGAGAACACTAAGTATGATTCAAATAAGCATGTGTGTCTCAAATACTATACATGTATGTCAAGGATCTAATAAATATGGTAATTACATACTAATCCATAGACAATGAGACATGCTATAAAACATCAAAACATGCTAATAAAAATAAACATGGAGAGCATGTAAACAATAAATGGGAGTAAAGGATTGTTACCAAAACCGAAGAAGCAACTCTCCTTGTCTCCAAAACATGGTGGTCCTCTCCACCAAACCTTCCCTTGGAAGTGATGCATCCAATTGATTTCCTTTAAATACGGAACGCATCCACTCCAAGGTGCTATCACTCTCACGTCATGTGAGAGCCCACA